>CM050434.1:11239336-11355367 GCA_027564155.1 Gymnocypris eckloni scoliostomus
GGTTATTAGTCTGTTATGTAGACAATCCCGGACCAGCTACCACCCGATCATGCCAGGTTAAGGTTGTTTAGCTAGTTGTTGGAACATGCTAGCTGGTCACTATCAGCTTGAACCATCTACTGAGCAGAGGTGCGTTTCCCAAAAGCATCTTATGGTTGTAAGTTCCATTGAACTCTGTTGGTAACGACGGAACTTGCGACCATAATTGCTTTTGGGAAATGCATCCCAGCTTGTTAATCTAATAACCAGTTTGGCCCAGCTAATGACCAGCTTAAACTTGCTAATGACCAACTAATGACCAGCATAGATCAGCAAATGACCAGTTGGACCAGTCAATAACCAATTTACACCAACTAATAACCAGTTTGGCCAATGACCACCTTAAAAAATCTAACATCTAGCTTGGATAAGATAATAATCAACATTCACCAACTATATCCAGTTTGGCCAAGCTAATAACCCAATTAAACCAGATATCGACCAGCTTAATCAGTCTAATGTACAGCTTAGACCAGATAATAACCATCTTGCACCAACTAATAACCAGTTTGACCCAGGTAATAACCAGCTAAACTAGGTAATTACCTACTTAATATAATACAATTATGGACTAGTTAATAACCAACTTTCACCAATCAATAGTCAGTTTGGCCAAGCTAATAACTAGCTTGAACTAGAAAAAGATAATCTGCTTACCAGTTTAATTTAACAATCAGCATGGATTAGCTAATAACCAGCTTGGACTAGTTACTAACCAACTTGCACCAATCAATAACCAGTTTGGCTCAGCTAATAACCAGTACTAGCTAAATATAAGTTAATTACCAGCTTAATCTAACAATCTGGATCAGAAAATGACAGGTTGGACTAGATAATGACCAATTTGCACCAACTAATTACCAGTTTGGCCCAGCTAACCACCTTGCACCAACTAATCAGCCGTTTAGAATAGAAACCAGCTACCATGTTCTTATGATACTGTGAACATGGTACATAAATAATTAAATAAGATGGATGGATAGATAGGTATATAGATAGATAGATAGATAGATAGATGCCACTGGCTTTAGAAACATATAATTGAAGTGCTTCTTCCAATAGATTTGCTGAGCAGAGACTCTGTCCTTATAGTTCAGTCAGTGTTAACTCAGCAGACAGTCGAGTCGAGTCAAAGCCAAGGAGCTCAATAAAGCTGATGTCCGTTTGCAGAAAAATGACCTCCAGCAATTCAAATCTGTTTCCTGGACACGTGTTTTCTTCTCACTGGTATGGCTCCTTGCATTTCTCTCAAGATTGGATTTTTTTTTAAATGTAGAGCAGCAATTGCCTCAGGAATAAAGATACAAGCACCAATGAGTTTCTATCACCACGAGACAGCATTTTAGGCTGGTCTGACAGATGGCTCTGACATACAGGAAATTACTGTGATTGCCGTTTTAGTGCCAACTAACTAATTGCCTGATGTCTGTCAAATAATGAACAGGTGATTATGTTTAACAGGTGAAGTGAGAAGGCATTCATAAAGCTACAGACAGCTAACCCCCTCAATCTCTCTCTCTCTCTCTCTCTCTCTCTCTCTCTCTCTCTCTCTCTCTCTCTCTCTCTCTCTCTCTCTCTCTCTCTCTCTCTCTCTATCTATCTCTATCCTATTTTGGTCTTTTTTTAGGGCCAGCAGTATTTTATTGTTCACTATAAAAGTGCTCTTTCCTTTGTGGGTTGCTGCATGCTGAAAGGGATTTATTTTCAGTCAAGACAGATGTTTGTTTGGGACATTTTGTGCATCTTATCTTGACCGTGTTCTTCTGAGGTTTTGATTTCAACCATTAATTTCACTATAATTTCAATCTTTGACATGGTCTTACTCAGTCAATATTAAAGATATCATGGTTACGTTTTCACAAAATGTTCTTTACCATATGATTTTACACAGAAAATAGTAAATGACCAAAAAATGACTTTAGCTGGGTCTTAACAGGCAGGGTCACAATTAAATATTATAGCTACAGAATAGCTACTTTTATTTCCAAAATTATCAATGCATTTCAAACATACAAAAGTATTTATACAGTATTTTTTATGTATTGTTGCATATTAGCCCCATTTCACATATTTTTTTTTTACATTAGGCATTATATATATAATTATGTATTATGAATATTATGCATATTCTGTTCAGTATGTCAGACACAGTCATGTACTGTGAGGTAACTGTTCCAGTCTCAGGATGTCTCTGGCCTTAGACTGTCAGGCCTGTCTATTTATGCCAGGTCTCCGATTTATCTAGACGCCACGTCCAATAAACCAAACCAGACTTGCGTTTCATTTCATTTAGAGCTATTCTGGGTGACAAACCGTCAGTCTGTCCTTCTGCTCGGAGGAGCACACACTGCCGGTGACAAATAACAGTCTTTACTTGTCACTTCCATGCAAATGAATGCTTGATTCTTTTAAGCCATTTATGCAGGTTTAACATGTTTTGTTGGTGAGAAGTATGCTGTTATAGGGATGTTCTGTTTTGCCTCAATGGCATAAAAATATAAATCCAATCCAATAATTGGTCCTGATGTTTTAAATAGTACTAAACAATGAAAAACACAAATCATGTATTTTATAAGCCTTATGTTTTTTGGCACATAATGGACATTGAAGTGTGCATGTTGATTGTTTTGATTTAGTTTACTTTGATTTTAATTTAGTCTTTTGTTTGGAAATGAACCACTTAACTGGTTTTGAGCCATTGAATCAGGAATCAGACCACACTGTAAGCACTCTTTTTGTGCTGAAATCATACTACTGGACTCACTGTATGCTTTAATTCACTTTAAAGAGCTGGTTCATAAGAGTCACTTGTTCAAGAATCAAGAACACTGTGCACATGGAATGTTTCCGTTTCATTTAAAACAACCAATTCCCAAAAGCCATTTGTTAGGAAAACTGAATAGACCAGATACTGAGTTTGTTTTATGATTCATCTGCAAGAACTGGTTCAGAAGAGTCATACATTTGGGAATCAGACTCCACTGGTTGTCTGTTTCTGAATCACTAAACATAACAGGCCCACGGATGCACTGTATGTTTTGATTCACTGAAAAGAACTGGTTCAGATGAATTAATTCAGGAATCAGACTGTTCTGACAGTGCTGCTTGTTTTTGATTCCCTGCTCATAAGAATCATTTGATTGGAAATATTACTTCAAATGCTTTTGATTCAGTAAAATATCCCCACTGCAAGCTTAAATGTTTCTCTTGCTGTGATCCTGCAGTTTAGCGAGGAGTACCTGAGGAAGATGCCGAGGGGTGAATGGCCGCGGGTGATTGTGGTTGCTGACGGTTCGTGTGGAGACTCCTGCTCGGTGCTGGGCATCAGTGCTGATTACATCGTAGAATCATGTCGTGCTTACGGCGCCAATGCTACTATAGAAAGACTGGACCAGAGACAGGTGAGATGCTTATATACAAGTCTTTTCAGAAAGCCCATGAAATGTTCATGAAAGCCCAGAAGCCTTTTAGTACATGTCTATTAGTTGCTTGACAAGTTGATAAATGCACACTTAAAGAGATAGTTCACCCAAAAGTGAAAATTCTGTCATTAATTACTTACCCTCATGTTGTTCCAAACCCATAAGACCTTCATTCATCTTCAGAACACAAATTAAGATCTTTTTGATGAAATCCGAGGGCTCTCTGATCCTCCTATAAACAGCAAGGGTCCTTACATGATCAAGGCTCAGAAACGTAGCAAGGACATCGGTAAAATAATCCATGACATCAGTGGTTCAAACGTAATATTACGAAGCTGAGAATACTTTTTGTATACAAAGAAAACAAAAATAACGACTTTATTCAACAATTCGTCTCCTCCGCATCACTTGATTGTGTTAATTACATAGCTGTCTATGGGAGGGTCTGAGAGCTGCCAGAATGCATCAAAAATATCTTAATTAGTGTTCCGAAGATGAACGAAGGCCATACGGGTTTAGAACGATATGAGGGTGAGTAATTAATGACACAATTTTCATTTTTGGGTGAACTAACCCTTTAAGTGGACTTTTATTAATATCATATTATCTGCAAATACATAAAAACAATACTTTTAAAATGTTAAACACTTCAAGTGTACATTCCATACAATGAACTCTTTCTCTGCCAAACATGGAATTTTCTGGGTTTCCGCATTCTCACTGTTATACACTAGGGGGCGCTATCACGCATGTCAAGTCAACTTTATTTATATAGCGCTTTTAACAATACAAACTGTAACAAACGAACTGCACAATATCAAAATAGGAAAAGAGTATGTCAATAATGTAAAATGACAGGATTTAACACTTAATTTTCATTTAAAGGCATTTCATTATTGAATTCAGTGACGTCATCGTCCAGCTCAGTTCAGTTTAAATAATCTGTGCAATCAAGTCGGATGATTGTGCTGGAAATGAAGTGTCCCCAACTGAGCAAGCCAGAGGCGACAGCGGCAAGGAACGAAAACTCCATCGGTGACAGAATGGAGAAAAACCTTGGGAGAAACCAAGCTCAGTCGGGGCCAGTTCCCCTCCGGCCAGACAAACCAGTAGTTTGTTCCAACTGCAGCAAAGTCAGAGTGTAAGTGGTCCACTGGTTCCAGGGGTCTTTCCCCGATGGCTGTCTACGTGACGGGGTCCTCACTGGGGATCATGTTTTATGGGAAGTGTTCCCGGTTCCGGTTGACCTAATTAATGCAGCCTAACAATCCTTTGAATATTAGAAGTGTATTAGTGTGTGCCAGGGTAAAGAGATGGGTCATTAATCTAGATTTAAACTGTCAGAGTGTGTCTGCCTCCCGAACAGTATTAGGTAGATTGTTCCAGAGTTTGGGCGCTAAATAGAAGAAGGATCTGCCGCCCGCAGTTGATTTTGATATTCTAGGTATCATCAAATGGCCAGAGTTTTGAGAACACAGTGGACATGGAGGACTATAATGGGATAAGAGTTCAATCAAGTACTGAGGAGCCATTCAGGGCTTTATAAGTAATTAACAAGATTTTAAATCTATCGATGTTTAATAGGGAGCCAGTGCAGTGTTGACAGAACCGGGCTAATGTGGTCATACTTCCTGGTTCTAGTAAGGACTCTATCTGCTGCATTTTGAACCATCTGTAGTTTGTTTATTAAGCGTGCAGAACAACCACCAAATAAAGCATTACAATAATCTAACCTTGAGGTCATAAACGCATTAATTAACATTTCTGCATTTGACATTGAGAGCATTTCTCAGTTTAGATATATTTTTTAAGATGAAACAATTCAGTTTTACAAATGCTAGAAGCGCGGCTGTCAAAGGAGATTGCTATCAAATAGCACACCTAGGTTCCTGACTGAGTCCTGACACCTAGGCATCTCCTGAATGAGTCACAGACCAGGAAGATGCAGAAACGAGCGACGTAAGCGTATGCATATGAAAATAATGCGATCATCAACACTAACCGCATATAAATGAAAACCGCCTAATTTTAGAGTGAAATTTCAGTCCAGAAAGTGGTAAAGGCCTGTGCAAGCTTTGGGAGTGCTCATGGAAGCCATCTACTGCATCTTTGCTTTGATAATATTACTGAATATGATGCAGATGCAGTATTTGATAAAATGCAATTTTTCTCAGCTTTTTGCTCAAAATGTTGCCTTTTTTTATGAAATCTACCTACATTCGAGTGTTGATTTAAAATAAATGCTTGACTCTAGAATAAAACTTATTTGTTTTAAAGTAGATGATCTGGTCTTTATTTGATGTATATGTTCAGATATTCATACAACAAGATATTCTTGGGGTCATAAAATTTTAGTGAAAATCAGCAAAACGTTGGAGGTGGCTGGCAACTCTTCTCAAAATCGCTGGCGAGGAAAGAGTTAAGCACACATCTTGTTCATGGTTATATTAAATAAAATCAGTATTCTAATTTAATTGATTTTAGGTGTTTCTCAATGTTAAAAATGTATTAATAATGATGAGAAATGCCAAATACTTTTTGAAGTAAACAATAAATCAGTAATTTTATGCATTTGTCTATATTCTTTTAAATGTTATGCATTTGTTCTGCACGGTGCTTTTTGAAACCATTTATAAATCATTTTAGATGCAAAGACGCATTCTATGTGAACAGCCCTTTACAGTACATATGTTTTTTTCTTCCTTTCTCCTTGAATCATTACACCGTATCACACCATTTCATCTCAGCAGCAACCTTTTTTTCCTCCTCCCATGCTTTTATTCTCAGAAATCTCTCATTTGTGTTCTTGAATATGAATCGAGTGTTAGTCTGAGTGCTCTGTGGTCATGAGGTCGTCAGGGTCCTACTGTGCTGATTCATTCTATGAATATGGGAGAGGAAATTAAGCCATTATGAATAATAATAGAGTCTATTTCTGCCAGCAATAAACACCGATGATGCAGGTGAGGCGGAGAGAAGCTGCAGCCTCCATGATTAGCTGCAACAGCTCGTGTTATGAGGAACAGATTCTGTCATTAAATTGATTGTTTTACACAGGTTTAGAATGACAGTTTGTATAATTGATTTTCTGTCTGTCTTTAGTTAATGGGCTTTTGTTTGAACAGATGGTATAGCGGGTTTAGCTAACGCAGATAACCAAGGTCAGCTGGCATCCCCCGACAGGCTGTTTTGTTGGTCTCTGTTATGTATACAGTAATTCATCAAACAAGCTTTAGCAACCTTGATAAGGTTCAGAGATAAGCAGGGTTTCAGTCTAATTAGTGCAACTGAAACTTGGCTCTGAATATTGAGGATTCATGACTATCAGCACCAGTTGTTACCAGTTTTCACTCTCTCTGTGAACCTCAAAGTTCACCCAACAATTTACATTTAGTGATCTTTTACTCACCCTTGTGTCATTCCAAACTTGTATGACTTTCTTTCTTCTGTTGAACACAAAAGATATTCTGAAGAATGATGAAGCAGTTTTGGTTCCCATTGACTTCCATTGAATTGTCAAAAAATATGATGTAAGTCAATAGGAATCAGAACCTGTTTGGTGACCAACATTCTTCAAAATATCTAATCATATCCAATCACATCCAATTATTTTGAGATTGCTCATAACTTTTGGAGAGAACAGCACAGACACTGGACAAAGATGACATTTTCAAGTGCGCATGTGTCGTGCTATCAAATGAAATATACTTTAAAAGGCAATGCGTTCGGCTGTACACTAGCATACATGTAAAAAATGTAGTATATTCTGGGTTTCAGAATTAAACAGGCCATCCTAGCAGACATGTGGCTTACCTTCAACATTGAAATGTGGTTGAAATAATATTGGTTGTTGTTTTAGCGTTGAAAAAAAATTGAAACAATGTTTAATGCTAAATGGTTGTAAAAAGGTTAGTGAAAAACTTAAATAAAATCAACCATGGAATTTAAACAAGAGATGTTGAAAAGTCAACAAATGTTGCAGAACCTACAACCTTGATCATTGATGTTGATTTAAACACTTGAATGGCGGGTGGGATTTGTGCCGCTGTACCTTTAAGACATTTCTTTAAATGAGAAACTTTTAAATGCAAACGTAGTTCAAAACTAATCGATTAATACAGCAGTCTGAATACGATGCACATTTTCATTGATTTCATAAAACTTCCAGACATATTTCAAAATAAAAGCCCATTGCTTCCATTTAGGAATGTGCAGTAGTCAGTGGAGACAAATGAGAAATCCTTAAAGGCCAGAACATGACCTGGCTGGATTGTGCTGTACTGATGCTTGTGCCACTATTATTGAATTGTTTCAGAAACTAGCGCTTGCTGGGAAATTTTACCCCCAAATCTCTTTAGTCCAATGAAATTTCCTGTCCTCATTTCTTCTGAGTAAAAGATCACCATTTTGGTCCGAGATGGGAAATAGTAGAGGCTTTTCAGCATTCTCTCTGCAATAATTAATTAGCAAATCATAACAAATATTTAAATATGTCTAGGATGACTTAAGAATAAATTAATAAATGTAAATATTAGTGCTGTCAAATGATTGATCATGATTATTCACATCCAAAATAAAGGTTTTTGTTTACATAACATATGTGTGTATACTGTGTATATTTATTATGTAAATGTAAATACACACACATACAGTATATATTTTGAAAATATTTCCATGTATATTTATATAATATATAAATATTAAAAATGTTTAAAAATAACATATTTTTTTGTAAATATATACATGCATGTGTGTGTATTTACATATACATAATAAAGATACTGTCAGCTCTGTCTTCCTGTGTCTTGTGTTTCCCTTCCTCTCATGCCCATATTTGGTTAGGTCCGGTTCCTGTCCCCTTTTAGGTGTTTAGCTCATTAGTTCCAGGTTTGTGTGATTAGTTATCTAGTTTAATCTCTCCTACTTACTCCGCGATTAATCATTTGACAGCACTTGTAAATATAATAAAAATATACGGTATAACATTATATTAAAATTATAGTAGTAAGTATAATAATAAAATATCAAATAAATACGATATAAATATTAAGATATTTAAGTAAGAAAATAATGGTGTGTTTGTGTTTTCTAGGTTCCCACACCTGAGATCCGTGCACATAGTTTGTATTTTGATCTGTCGGCGTACGGGATCAACACTGTGAAGGAATCACGCAGCTCCTCTCAGCCGGCAGCGAAGCCCGGATTCCATCTGAAGATCTACGGGACGTTCAGGAACCGCTACATGGCTCTGGCCTGCACTTCAGACGCAGACTCCAAGATGATGCACTTCCTGCGCCACACAGCCAACTCTTCAGTAAGACGTCTCAATCCCAGCATGCATCTGTTAGACTCAGGAACTCAGTCGAGTTTAAAGTTTACATAGCTAATAAAATTCTGCTCACCCTCTAACAGCCAACATGTGGAAAGTATCACCATTGATAAATTAAATTCATATTGTGATAAATATCAATAGGTTATGGAAAAAAATAATATCTTTGGACATATCGCCCCGCCATTTCACATCTCTCTAGAATATTTGATTCTGATTGATCAGTCGTGGCATATAATAACCAAAACCCTACAAACAAACATAAATAACATCTAGATGCAGTTCCAAAATATACCAGCAGGGGCAAACAGGGCCAAAGGCGATACCAGACAATATTTTCACATCTCTGACTCTGTTTTTGCCTTACTTGGAGAGTTTGATTAATGAATAAATAAAATTATGGAGAAGCAGTCACGAAAAGAGGAACAATTGCACAAAAATATGCAGCTGAGTGCTTGAAAAAGAAAACAATAAAGAGCTAAAGAAAGAAACAGTGAAAAGAGATATAAAACATAGACAGGATATATCAAGACACAGCCGTTACAGGAAATGTCTTTCACTGAGACACATGCTGTTACCTGATTACAGTCACTATGTGTGTGTGGAGGGAGGGAGTGTGTATGTAATAATGTGCTTGTAAAGACCCCCGGTGAGCGTGCAGAGCGGGACACTGAACGAATCACTTTCCTCTCTGTTGACTCAGATCATGAAAAACATCTTCCACCAGTCGTTCAACGCGTACAAGACCGACATCGAGCCGCGTCTGCGTGAACTCACGCTGCACCACATGCAGTGCAGCCGCAAGCTGTTCGAGATCATGCTGTCCTACAGACGCGTCAGCGCCGCGTACATCGAAGGAGACAACGTCGCCGTGACTGTGGAAGGAGAAGCTGCGCGAGTGCTCAACTTTGACACTGGTGAGCGTCTGGATGCTTCTAGGCCAAATACAGAGTTACTCTTCTTTCACGTGTTTCCATCGCATTGCGTTTTCTATGTAAACACGCAGCAGATGATGGTCGTGTTTGACCGTCGAGTTCACGTCTTGTGTCTGTTGCATCATCTCATGAATGACGCACTGTTCTGAAAACACGGCATTTAGGTTGAAAGGAGTTCAACTTGTTAAAACAGCACACTTTTTCTTTCCTCCTCTTCTACTACCCTGTGTCTCACATTTTCACCGTAAAAATGCATTCTGTGTGAATGTCCCCTTATACTTGTGGTTATAGATATTCATATTTAAAAAGACATATTTATACTGCTAAATTTAGATTAAAAATGAATATATTTAATTGGCCTTTGTTAAAATTAAAATATGTATTTTTTTTCTAAATAATTTAATTGCAGATTTGTTTATTTTCCCCTGCACTTTCTGTTCGACCCTGTTATGCAGTGACATTTCCCTCTTAAACACATATAATATATTTATTAATTATAATAATAATAATCAATATTAGTATTTACATGTTTGGCTTTGACAAGTTTAATAGCTCCACTCTGTTTTAGGGGGAAAAAACACATATTGATAATTTTTTAATTATGCAATATTGTTTTTGCCACAAAACACCGGAATGTTGATTATAATAGTTTATAATAATAAAACATGAAATAAATAAAAATAATAATATATTATATTTAGTAATTTAAGTGTAATTTTCAGTCTTCATATATATTTTATTATCTGTCAAGATTAATAATTCGACTCTGTTTGAGGAAAATCATTATATATATATTTTTATATATATGATATATATCTCATGTATTTTCTGATGTGTTTAGTGATTATGTTATTTATTACAAGGCACACTGAAACTGGGTGGTACTGTGAATAAAAAAATAATAATAACATTAATAAATTGAATGAGAATAACCTGTATATACTTTATTCTTTAGCACTGTAAGGCTGCTAACAACATTTTAGATGAAACCAAACATATTTGAATCCTAATCATTACAAGTAGCAGTCCCTTTCAGATCATAACAATTGTATTTGACACTATTTGTCTGTAGTCTATGATATGAATATGTCTTCACTGATTCTGTGGAAGGTTGTGGTGTGAATCTGGGCATGAGAGGACTGGAGGCGCTGGGAATGTTCCTCTACAGAACGGCCACGGCGCTGGACCAGAATGACGTGTTTGAGGCGCTCTCGGCCAAAATCCAGCACTCCAGACACGTGGCAGAGACTTTCAGGAAGAGCGGCCTGGCCTCGGCAGTGTTTGAATGACCCTGAGCATGTGTGTGTGTGTTTGACAGAGAACGAGTGTGTGTGTGTGTTCTGAGGCGAGTTATAAACTTACAACACATGATGTTTACACATTCTGATCTATTTTGTGATCGTGTTTGGAGTGTTGAATATTCAATGCACATTAGAGTGACCAAAGTTTGTGTATTAGCATTTCATTTGTGAAAACATTTAATTATTGGTGTAATGTCATGATAAATAGTGCATTGTGTTTGAGTAGATCAAACATTTTGACAAAAACAAGAATTGGGAGACGATTTAGTCTAAAAGTCTAAAATGACCACTAATCTTACTGAAGATACAGTGACCATAATATATATATATATATATATATATATATGAGCCACTGCATTAGATAATAAAATATCAAAGCAAGTGTCTAATTAGTACAGTGTTAGTCTCTACTGCTATTCAGACTGCACTATGAAAATACTATCAAAAATGAATAGGTCCAGCTGTAGTTTAGCATGTTTCTGTGGATCACTAACAGACAGCATCATCAGATCTCGAGAAACAAGTGCCTGGCAGAAATTACATTCAGATATAAAGATGTCTATTTATTTTGTGATATTTGTTAATAAAATTAAGTGTTTGCCTTCTAATTCTGTCCATTCTTTCTTATTCAAGTATATACTTGTGGGTGATCTGAAAAAGTATTTAGTCAGCCACCAATTGTGCAAAAGTTCATTACCTGAATTGTTGACAAACATGAGAATGTAATTTTCATCATAGGTATACCTCAACTATGAGAGACAAAATAAGAAAAAAAAACCAGAAAATCACATTGTAAGATTTTTTAAGAATTTATTTGAAAATTATGGTGGAAAATAAGTATTTGGTCACCTACAAACAAGCAAGATTGCTGGCTCTCACAGACCTGTAACTTCTTCTTTAAGAGGCTCCTCTGTCCTCCACTCGTTACCTGTATTAATGGCATCTGTTTGAACTCGTTATCAGTATAAAAGACACCCGTCCACAACCTCAAACAGTCACACTCCAAACTCCACTATGGCCAAGACCAAAGAGCTGTCAAAGGACACCAGAAACAAAATTGTAGACCTGCACCAGGCTGGGAAGACTGAATCTGCAATAGGTAAGCAGCTTGGTGTGAAGAAATCAACTGTGGGAGCAATTATTAGAAAATGGAAGACATACAAGACCACTGATAATCTCCCTCGATCTGGGGCTCCATTAAGATCTCACCCGTGGGGTCAAAATGATCACAAGAACTGTGAGCAAAAATCCCAGAACCACACACCTAGTGAATGACCTGCAGAGAGCTGGGACCAAAGTAACAAAGGCTACCATCAGTAACACACTGCGAGGGACTCAAATCCTGCAGTGCCAGACGTGTCTGCTTAAGCCAGTACATGTCCAGGCCCGTCTGAAGTTTGCTAGAGAGCATTTGGATGATCCAGAAGAGGATTGGGAGAATGTCATATGGTCAGATGAAACCAAAATAGAACTTTTGGTAAAAACTCAACTTGTATTTGGAGGAGAAAGAATGCTGAGTTGCATCCAAGAACACCATACCTACTGTGAAGCATGGGGTGGAACATCATGCTTTCTGTTTTTCGGCAAAGGGACCAGGACGACTGATCTTGTAAAGGAAAGAATGAATGGGGCCATGTATCGTGAGATTTTATGAAAACCTCTAACATCAGCAAGGGCATTGAAGATGAAACGTGGCTGGGTCTTTCAGCATGACAATGATCCCAAACACAACGCCGGGCAAGAGTGGTCAGAAGCATTTCAAGGTCCTGGGTGGCCTAGCCAGTCTCAGATCTCAACCCCATAGAAAATCTTTGGAGGGAGTTGAAAGTCCCAAAACATCACTGCTCTAGAGGAGATCTGCATGGAGGAATGGGCCAAAATACCAGCAACAGTGTGTGAAAACCTTGTGAAGACTTACAGAAAACGCCATTGCCAACAAAGGGTATATAACAAAGTATTGAGATGAAATTTTGTTATTGACCAAATACTTATTTTCCACCATAATTTGCAAATAAATTCTTAAAAAATCCTACAATGTGATTTTCTGGATTTTTTTTCTTATTTTGTCTCTCATAGTTGAGGTATACCTATGATGAAAATTACAGGCCTCTCTCATCTTCTTAAGTGGGAGAACTTGCACAATTGGTGGTTGACTAAATACTTTTTTGCCCCAATGTATATACTTGTGATCTGAAGCAGATTATAGTTCACGTAAACTAAAACAATCAAAAGTTCATTACCTGAATTGTTGACAAAGCAACATTTATAATTTTCATTAACTGTAGTTTATCGATGTACTAAAATAACTAAAACTAAATTAATAAACACTATATAGACATTTAACAACAACAACAAAAAGCGCAATCAAATTACTAAAACCTTCAATTGACTATAATAGCCCTGAAACCAAAATAACACTGATGTTAAGTATTTCATTTGTACTAGTGAAGCAAAATAGTAAATAAAACATCTAAACAGTTATATTTCTAATATTTGTTTTATTTAAAACTGAATAGGTTGATGACATTAAATGAGCATGAAGTCTCACACGCAGCGCTCCTGTCAGAAGTCAGGCGATGATGAACTCTACTGGACAAATGTCTAATGTGAATTTATGTGAATACTATTCAAACTTTGGGAAATTATTGGGTTCATGAAACAATGAAAAGCTGGTAATTAAAATATAAAAATGCAAAATTGTGATTAGTATTCAAACTTGGATATTAAATATTTTTTATTTAATATTTAATAATATTTTGTACAATTTTGGTAAGAAATTATATTTTATTTGTAATTTAAAACTTTAATGTTTAGCTGTAGTTATCATTATAATATTAACTTAATCTCAGTGTTGTATTTAAATATAATATTATTGCTTGTTAATGTTTGTATATACTAATTACTTTCAACATTTTATATGTATTTACATGTATTTTGATTTAGTAATTTATTAAAACATATGAGTATAATTTAGTGCAGAATCAATACTTTACTAATACAAATATTCTTCCTTTATCTTCCCTAGATAAACAGCGGCATCTTTACAAATGTATCTAAGCACATTCACCTGTGTTTTATATACAGTGCCCTCCACTAATATTGACACCTTGGTAAATATGAGCAAAGGTTTATCCTTTTGATCTTTCATTCAAAAAATTCACAAACTTCCTACCTATCATCGAAGTAAATCGATTGAAAGTGGGGGGCGCATTGGGAAATAAATGCTTTCTCTATGTTGGCCACAATTATTGCAACATCCTTTCCCCAAGATAACAGCTCTGAGCTTTCTTCTATAATGCCTGAAGAGTTTGGAGAACACCTGATAAGAGATCAGAGACCTTTCCTTCATCCAGAATCTCTCCAGACCCTTCAGATTCACAGCTCCATGTGCTTCTCTTCAGTTCACCCCACTTATTTTCTGTAGGGTTCAGGTCAGAGGACTGGGGTGGATATCAGCTCAGTGCTCAGTGACCCATTCTGGTGTTGATTTTGATGTTTGTATTGATTATTGTTCTGATGGAAGATCCAACCACTGCCCATTATAAGATTTCTAACAGAGGCAGCTGGGTTTAGATTTTTTATGTTGATATTTGATAGAATCCATGATGCCATTCATCTAAACAAGGACCTTCAGGACCTCTGGCAGAAAAAACGACCCACAACATTAAAGATCCAGCAGTACATTTAACCGTGGACATAGGGTACTTTTTATCCCGGTTTGTACTAAACTCATCTGGTGGGTTTGCTGCCAAAAAGCGTTTTTTTTTGTTTCATCCGACCATAAAAGCCAGTGCTATCTGAAGTTCCAGTCGTGTTTGACAACTGAATATGCTGGAGATTGTTTTTGATGTTGAAGATTGTGGATGAGCGAGGATAATTTTTCTTGAAACCTTCCCAAACATCATGTGGTGATGTAGGGGCTGTTTGATTATTTTAATTTTTTAGGTTTTCTGACACCGAGACTCAACTAATCTCCACAATTTTTCAGCTGTGTTCCTTGGAGTGCTTTTAGACACTCAAACTCTCCTCCTCACTGTGCATTAGGACGATATAGACACACGTCCTCTTCCAGGCAGATTTGTAACATCTTTAGTTGATTGGAATTTTTTTATTTTTGCTGTGATGGTGGAAATGGCGATTTTAATTGCTTTAGCTATTTTCTTACAGACACCTATTTTGTGAAGCTCAACAATCTTGTTCTGCACATCAGAACTATATTCTTTGGTTTTACTCCTTGTGATGGATGTTTAAGGACATTTGGCCTTTGTGTTCCTCATAATTATAATCCTGTGTAACAGAAAGTCATGGCTGGATAATTTCTTGCTTATAATCACCCTGGTGTGCTAAAAAATGGAAACATGAATGGAAATACACTTTAGAGATATTTTATGCATAATCATTTTTATAGGTGCCAATAATTGTGGCCAACATGTATTGGAGAAAAAATATTTATTTCACAATGAGAGGAAAAATTAAAAGGATAAACAATGCAGATTCATTTTCTTTGCTCATATACTAAGGGTGTCAATATTAGTGGAGGGCACTTATGTACAGTATGTATATATATACACACACACACACATATTTTAATGATGTCTGTACATCTGTGTAATGCTGTTGTAATAACTCCTATCAGAAAATACAAATTACATCCTCATTGTTAATAATATATATTTTTTATTATTTGTATTTACATGAAGAATATACAATCTGATGCTCTAGTAAATTTACAGTTCAATTACGGTAAATTATTCCCCCTAGTATGATCAATAACACTGAATCTGAAGCATCTTCATAATTTGCTTAATCTGCGATTCAGCGCGTCTTTAAACCCAGAAGCTGGATCGTCCAAGTTAAAGCCGACCTCGAACTCGGGCTTGTTTCCGAGGGCCAGCACAGCGACGGTTATGGCCAGAGCGGCGGTCAGGCCCCAGATCTGATGGATGTGTCCAGTGCTGGGGTCAGTGTACATGAAGCTGTGGGTCTGGCCGAAGACGCTGGGCACAGGATAACCGGAGTGATCCGCTGCTTTAGTGAAAAACTCCAGAGGAAGAGTGAACACCTCGCTCACCTCGTCTGTGTTGGGACGGGCTTCGAAGGAGTCCTCGATGAAAGCCACCACCGGAGTGATCAGAAGACCGGCCTGTGGAAACCATCTGAGCCGTTATAACCGGCCAGAGATAATTCATATCTTATCCTGGCTCACTAAAGTCTTATTTAGTGCGTACGTGCATTTTACTAAAATTATTATATATGTTTTTTCATTGCAAATAATTTCATTAAATATATTCAAATACAATATACACTATAATCAATATATATTATAATAATGCATTAAAATGCAAGCAGACACCACCAAATAAGAATGTATTTAGTGAGCTATACAGTAATATTAAAAATGCATGTTTGATATGTATATTAATGAAATTACAATAATGATATTACATTTCATTAAAATTAGATCATATGTTTAGTAAAGAAGTCTCTTATGCTTACCAAGGCTGCATTTATTTGATCAAATATACAGTAGAAACAGTAATATTGTAAAATATTACAAGTTCAAATAACTGCTATCTATACTAAGATATATTAAATCTAATTTATTCCTGTATTTTCAGCGTCATTCCTCCAGTCTTCAGTGTCACATGACCCTTCAGAAATCATTCTAATATGCTGATTTTCTTTCAGATTATTATCAATGTTTAATACAGTTGCACTGCTTCATATTTTTGCGGAAACAGCATTACCCCCCCCTCAGGAATCTTTAATGAATAGAACGTTCACAAGAACAGCATTTATTTTAATTACTTTAAAATATATATATATATTTAACAATTATAAATTACTTTTTCTGTCACTTTTCATTAATTTAATATGTCTGCTCAATAGAAGTATTAAAAAAAATGTAGTGACTCCAAATGTTTGAATGGTATTGTGTATAACAATATTAAAATGATTTATTAAAATGCACGTATGCACCAGAAATAAGCATGTATGCAGTGTTTGTATAATTAATATTTTTATTATAAATGATTTTATTAATATTTAATGATATAATTATTTTGTTATATAAAGGCATATATATATATAGTGCAGTCTTTTTGTTTACATTATATATGTGTGTAGGCTACTGTGTATATGTATTATGTATATATAAATACACACCCATGCATGTATATATTTAAGAAAAATATGTTACGTTTATATATTAAATATGTTTATAAATAATATAAATTATACGAATCTAAATATTTATGTAAATATTTTCTAAATATGTGTGTATTTATATATACATAATACACAGTACACACAGATATATTCTGTAAATAAAAACTTGTTTTGGATGCGATTAATAGTTTGACAGCACTAATATATGTAAATAAATAAATGTGTGTGTATATATACATATACATATATATATATATATATATATATATATATATATACTAGCCTAGTATATTAAACAAAACGTCAGTGGACCTTGTTTAGGACGGGGAAGAGTTTGCAGATGACCTGCACGGTGTCTGGGTGAAGCCCGATCTCTTCCTCCGCTTCTCTCAGCGCGGTGTGAACTTCATCTCTGTCGCCGGACTCGCGCTTTCCTCCCGGGAAACACACTTCTCCCGCGTGCTGCTTCAGCTGCCCGAGACACCCACACGCTCTCAATACATGCGCATACAGTTTACACATACAGTTTACATCAAGACAGTAGGACATGCTCAGTCTGAGGTTCCTCACGTGAATGGCGCGGACGGTGAGCAGGAGCCGCAGCTGTCCGTCTCTCAGCAGCAGCGGGATCAGCACCGAGGCTCCGGGAAGCGCCGCCGGTAAACGGAGAACCTCCTCCCCGCTGTCGTGCTTCTTTAGGGCCGCGACAGTTTTCTCCTTCAGATCCATCGCGGCGGATGTGACCTCCTGCCAGGACACTTTCACAATGCTCTGTGAGGACGCCTCAGCGCTTCCCATAATGCTCCTCTGCGCTCTGCTCCGGTTCATTGTGTGAACACACTTCTAGATAAACACACATCTGAACACAGAACAAGCAGTTACAGGAGTTAAAAGTTGACGTTAACAGTAGTGGCTTCTTATTCTCATCAGTGTCATTTAAAGTGACACTATTAGTTTTTATTCTATCTAATATACTCAAAATATAGTTTAAATTAATAAAAAAAGCATTTTTAGGTAATTTCCCATTGTGGTCAAATGTGGTCCGATCACCATACAACTTTGCAAGCTTGTTTAGCAAATGGAACACTTCATGTGCACTTGTGGTCTTATGGACTTACAAAGGCCACCGCGTGTGCGTGTCCATTAAGTCCATGAGACCGTGGGGTGTCCCATTCCTCATTGCGGTCGTTATGCGCCCTCTATCCGAACTTCTGCCGAGGCTGCACTGGGGCGAGCTCCGCAGCAGACATCTACCCGACGGTCAAAGCGGCATTACGTCACGAAAGTGCGGACACAGAGGAAGACCGCGAGGGTTTAGGGTGCCATTTGGGACAGGGCCAATGTCCTTATAGACACGTGTCTTTTTGGACCAAGACCAAAAAGACCAATGTTTAATGTTTTTCCCTTTTATAGCACCACCAAATGGCCAAGCTCCGCAATTTTTTTCCCATGTGACCCCAGATTGAGCTCTTACATCAGTGTTCTGAGTTTGATGAAAATATCTAATTTCATTCATGAGTTATAAGAGGTTTTGGCGTTCCTATGTGACAGCGAGTCAAAAGTTCAACTATTTTGACAATTAATGATATTCACTGTTCAGAGAATCTATCTGCACTGGGTTGGTTCCGATCGAGTGAAAAACCTAGAACTAGTTTGCAAAAGTAGGTTTAAAAAATTAAATAAAATACCCCTAAAATTTCGCTGCTTGTATCTGAGGCATGCACTAAATGATCCAGGGACTCTAATGACATAAGACACTTGAGCCTGCGACTGAAGGTTTAGAGGAGTTATGAGTGTGAGACCATTCCTCCAAGTTTCAATCTGGTTTGGTCTGCATCAGCTTTATGTGGAGGTTGCTGATTCCTGGCCATTCTAACAATTACAACAAGGCTTCAGCGCTACGCACTTGAACACCTAATAACATGAGGATTTATGAGTTGATTATTCAACCGCATCTGTGTAATAGTAACTATGCCAAAAATTTAATTATGTATGTATGTGTCTATTTATTTAGTTAGTATATTTATATAGTACCATTAACTAAAATCGACCAAAAAGGCAAAATAAATATAAATGCACAGGTAAAATAAAAACAATTATATTATGAAATTAAAGATTCAGAAAAAACAAAGGAAGTACAAATTCCAAATAGAATCAAGAATTATAGAACAATTATTTTAAATAATCTTATAATAAATACAATCAAAATAAAACATAACAAAATATTTAATTAGTTTTCTTGCATGTCAATAAACCAGCATCAGAGAACCATGCAGATGTGAATGTATTGCTAAATGATCAAAATATTTACATGAAATCTCAGGGGGTACTTCAAGTAAATAATTTGTGTCTAAGGGGGTCAGCTGACAAAAAGTTTGGACTGTGCCTCACGGCCCCCTCTGGAGGAGAAATGAAGAATGACAAGGCTGAGCTGTCCATTCCCACAGAGATGTGACTGTAAGAGGGAGCTATAGTCAAGAGCGAGCTTTTTAAAGCAATTTATCTCTTTCTTCTTTTCATCTTTACTCTTAACTCAGCAATGAAAACATTGTGTTTGAAAACAATAGCCTACAAAACTGTATATTGAACGTGTAAATCAGAATATTGTACAATATATTGTATAATAATACTAATAATAACAAGGTAAAAGGTGAAGATTTTACATAGTTTTAGTGCTAATTAAACAGTACAGTAAGTATGAGGAATCAAGATGCATGGTAAAAACTGTTGTGAGGGCGCTTCAGAAATGTTTTCCAGAGCAGCTGTGGCATATCTTGGATTTTCCCAGCTGTAACACGTCAGACTCAAAGTTAATCATCATCAGAAACTGCAGCGCTCTCAGAAACTGAGCAGCTCTCCTGTCTCATTCACCTTACAGCCTATTATAATACACATTTGAAATGTTACAGAAAGGCTTTTATCTGGTTTGGCTTCTGTTATTATTTGGGTTGAGCAACAACAGAGCGCTGAAAGACCCTCATCCAGAGCTTTCCGATCAGGAGCTTTTCTGGGGAGCCGATCAGTATGACTTTTCCATCGTGCTGCGTGCTGGAGACCTCCAGTGCTTCTGGCATTTTGCTCACTTCGGTGAGCGCTTCTACTTACACTTCATGGTAAGACATTGATAAGGCATTATTCTACATGTGAATATAAGTATGGTCTTGAATCCGTTGAATGCAATAGTTCACTCAGTGTTTGTTCAGGTCCAGCTGGTGACTGGTGTGGCTTTGGACAGACATCTCTCTGTGACTGTTAATGCTCCGAGCGGCCTGATAGTCGGACAAGTTGATGATGCAAGTGGTCAGATTGCCTTCAGTGTTAAGGAGACTGGTAAGTCTCTCCTTGAATACTTGAAAAGAGTTTTAGTATATCTGCTGCTACATTATGAACAGATAATTATTATTTTTTTAATTCAAAGTTAGTTTCACTTGTAACATGCATGTAACATAATTCACTCAAAAACTAAAAAATCATGTTGTTCTGAATTTGTATACTGCTATTTAAAACATTAAATGAGAAATTATACTAAATTAATTATCACCAAAGTGCCATAATTATATTCCAGCTTTAAAAAGAATGAATTAAAACAAATATTTATGTGTGCAGGTTTTTATCAGATGTGCTTCAGTAATTTCCACAATCACTTCGGGAGCATGCAGGTTTTCCTGAACTTCGGTGTGTATTACGAGGGACAAAAGGACATAGAGAAACAAAAGGAATAAGAGAAGAAAAAGAAAGAAGAGGATATGAAACAGATAAATAGTACATTGTCCTTCATTGAGGTATAAACAACTCCATTTAGCAGCAACAAGCACATTCTTATTGAAATATTACTTCTTGTTAATTATCATAACCTCGTCACCCATATATTAATATTTCCGAGCTCAAGAATTGTTTAAGAACCGGTACAACACATTACAAAACAGAACTTAACATGAAACATATAATAAGTATTTAAAAGCTTTACTAAAAGATGTATCTCGAGCAGCATAATTAATAATATATAGTTATTAATTTATTTCTTTATTAAAAATGTAATAGAATTGGTTATGTTTTGACAGAAACCCCTTTTATTTTGCATTACATATACATATATCAATTGTTTGGTGAAAAAACAAACAAAAAAAAAATTTGTTTTTTATTTATATATACATCAATATATATCAACCCCTATCATATAAAGGGATTGAAATGAACTTTTTCACCCACCAGCCCATTTGGCTACGAAATCTTTAAGTTACCGGCCATTCATAACCTCTTCTAGCCAAAAAAAACAAAGACAGATAGAAACTAACAGCTTGAGGCTGTCTACACTGGAAGCGACAATGCGACCGTTGCAAATAATTTTGTGTCAGTACTAAGGGTGTGCTATATTGACAAAAAAATGATATCAACATTTTCTGGGATTTTATCGATAAAGATAATTAGACGATATTTTGCTGAGTGTGTGTGGTGCTGGACTGTCGAGGACAGCTGACTCCTATAGTTATTGATATTCTTCACATTCTGTGTGGTCAGTTCACAGCAGCAGTAGTAGTAGTAGCCCTATATTGTCACTAGTCACAAGTACCAGTGAAATTAGCTATCCACCTGTCCATACATACACAACATACATATATGACAAGGGGGTAGACAGGACAGGAAGACAGGGAATTGAAGAAAAATACAGCATAACATGAGGAAGGTGAGGAGAAAAAAAATAACCCCCAGACTATGCTCCTTGGGGAGTACAGTGTGAGAACAGGAAAAACACCTCAGCAACAAAAAGCACATAAACCATAGACACACGACTTTGCAACAGGGAAGTAATCCAGCTCCAGCAGGCAGCCATCCGTCCCGCAGCCATTCTCGGCGCTGGCCCACAGACCCACCTGTCAGGCTGGCGGTTCAAATCGACGGAGGCGAGGGATCAGGGAGGGAAGTGAGCATATGTGTGTTTGTGTAGTAGTTTGTAATCAATGTCTGTAGAATGGGGAGGAAGCAAGAGCGTCTCACTGCAGTGCTCTTCCCAGGGTTATTTTCAACAGCAGCCTTGGCCGAGGCCACTGTCGGGGAGCCAAAAAGATAAGATTGATTGTTTTGTCTTGGGCGGTAACCGCATTCCAATTCCATGGCTACTCTCTTTCTACTTACCACTCTTCCCACTGCTTCAATCATGACGGGCAGCCTTGTGAGGCTTTGGACAGCTGTTCCCGTTTTCTTAATTCTTCGATAACCCAGGGCAAAGCCTAATCCAATCAGCAAAATACCTGTTATCATGGTTCCGAATAGGTAGATATCTTCAATGTCCTCCACGGAAAGAGCCGCTAGACATACGATTCGCCACCTCTCCCACGCGTCCATCGTGAGCAGCCCTGCGAACGTTCCGTCAGGGCAGACAGGTTCCCCAGAACCCAGGCTTCTCGTCGAGAAGATGGTGTCAATTGCGTTGAGAGACCAGTTGATCAAATCCATAATCTTTCAGTTCGGAGAGCCGTGCAAAGAGAGTCTCTCAATAGATGAGACAAAGACAAGGGAGCAAGCAGGGAAAATAAGGGTGAGGACAGGGAGTGAAAAAATGCGACTGCCTCCGTTGAGTGCCAAAGAAGAAAATGTGATGTAAAAGCAGTGATGTAAATGAAACTCCTCTAATAAGTTCTAATTGATTTTTACCTTTTATTGGCATTTTTACCTTTTATAAAGCCTTTTTTTTTCAAAAAGTGTGCATCATCCTTTGAGTCAAATTCATACATTTAATCAGTCAATTATAATGATAATACATTTAGGCTATTACTAAACAAATTAAATCAGTCTCAATAAAAATTATCTTTATTAAAAATACTTCAGAAATTGTATCTGAAGTAGACTTTAGATGTGTTTTCACATGTTAATGTATCTTAAAGGGACATGGCATGTTTTGACTTGCAGTTAGAAATGCATAAATAATGTTTTGATATTTTAAACATTACATTTTTAATACTGATATTTTAAATTATTAAAAAATGAAAAGATACTGTAAATGTTCAAGTAAACCCATCAGTAGGTAGCATCAAGTAACTGTTAATAAGTGAGTAATTTTGATTGAACCGAATCATTTAACAATTGAATCATGCAGAAACTAATCACTATCATGTTGCTCAGAGAGAGCGCGCACTCTTCGTGTGATCTTGATTAACTGTATGAATTGATATAAATATATACATTTTCTTCCCCCTTTTCTTGAATTATGTGATCATTCTTAATGCATATTAATAGACTGAATCATGCAGTAAAGAACACACTCTAAATGGGCACGCACCATACTCTAGTTAGTCTAACCAGACTTCATTATGTAGTCGCGTATGAGTGCACTCTGTAGGTGTGTTTTGTTGGGTTTTTGCAATATACTCAATAATGTCATGATGTCTCTCAAGTTCAGTATTTGCACTAAACTTGCGCAGATTTGGCTTGTATACACATCCCCAAGAAATTAATGAGTGAAAATAACTTACAAGTAACCCGCCAAACTGGCTAGTGATTTGACAGCGTTTAATTCATTCTGACTTTAAATTTAATTTACATTTCTCAAATCTTCATGTAGGAAAGCAGCAGCAGGCTGCAGAGGTTTGTCTTCCACATGTGGCGTCATTATAACTATGAGCGAATGAGACGCAGCGCTGATTTCTACTTGCTTCAGTCAAACTCCACTTATGTGAACAGCTGGTCTGTTCTCCAGAGTTTGGTCATCATCACAGCTGGATACCTGCAGCTCTACTGCCTCAAGAGACTCTTCAACACCCAACCAGCAGAGAGAGACAAACCCTGCTGTTAACATCAACATAAACCAGCAGAGGGAGAAAAACCCTGCATTAACAACAACCCCAAACCAGCAGAGAGAGACAAACCCTCTGTTAACATCAACCCCAAACCAGCAGAGAGAGACAAACCCCGCTGTTAGCATCAACACCAAACCAGCAGAGGGAGACAAACCCTGCGTTAACAACAACCCCAAACCAGCAGAGAGAGACAAACCCTCTGTTAACATCAACCCCAAACCAGCAGATGGAGACAAACCCTGCGTTAACAACAACCCCAAACCTGCAGAGGGAGACAAACCCCGCTTTTAACATCAACCCCAAACCAGTAGAGGAGACAAACCCTGCTGTTAACATCAACCCCAAACCAGCAGAGGGAGACAAACCCGCTGTTAACATCAACCCCAAACCAGCAGAGAGACAAACCCGCTGTTAACATCAACCCCTAACCAGCAGAGAGACAAACCCGCTGTTAACATCAACCCCAAACCAGCAGAGGGAGACAAACCCCGCTGTTAACATCAACCCCTAACCAGCAGAGAGAGACAAACCCCTCTGTTAACATCAACCCCAAACCAGCAGAGGGAGACAAACCCCGCTGTTAACATCAACCCCTAACCAGCAGAGAGAGACAAACCCCGCTGTTAACATCAACCCCTAACCAGCAGAGAGAGACAAACCCCTCTGTTAACATCAACCCCAAACCAGCAGAGGGAGACAAACCCGCTGTTAACATCAACCCCTAACCAGCAGAGAGAGACAAACCCCGCTGTTAACATCAACCCCAAACCAGCAGAGGGAGACAAACCTTGCTGTTAGCATCAACCCCAAACCAGCAGAGGGAGACAAACCCCGCTGTTAACATCAACCCCAAACCAGCAGAGGGAGACAAACCCTGCGTTAACAACAACCCCAAACCAGCAGAGGGAGACAAACCCTGCGTTAACAACAACCCCAAACCAGCAGAGGGAGCCAAACCCCGCTGTTAACATCAACCCCAAACCAGCAGAGGAGACAAACCCGCTGTTAACATCAACCCCAAACCAGCAGAGGGAGACAAACCCGCTGTTAACATCAACCCTAACCAGCAGAGGAGACAAACCCGCTGTTAACATCAACCCCTAACCAGCAGAGAGACAAACCCCTCTGTTAACATCAACCCCAAACCAGCAGAGAGACAAACCCGCTGTTAACATCAACCCCTAACCAGCAGAGAGAGACAAACCCGCTGTTAACATCAACCCCAAACCAGCAGAGAGAGACAAACCCTCTGTTAACATCAACCCCAAACCAGCAGAGGGAGACAAACCCCGCTGTTAACATCAACCCCTAACCAGCAGAGAGAGACAAACCCCGCTGTTAACATCAACCCCAAACCAGCAGAGGGAGACAAACCTTGCTGTTAGCATCAACCCCAAACCAGCAGAGGGAGACAAACCCCGCTGTTAACATCAACCCCAAACCAGCAGAGGGAGACAAACCCTGCGTTAACAACAACCCCAAACCAGCAGAGGGAGACAAACCCTGCGTTAACAACAACCCCAAACCAGCAGAGGGAGACAAACCCTGCGTTAACAACAACCCCAAACCAGCAGAGGGAGCCAAACCCCGCTGTTAACATCAACCCCAAACCAGCAGAGGGAGACAAACCCCGCTGTTAACATCAACCCCAAACCAGCAGAGGGAGACAAACCCCGCTGTTAACATCAACCCCAAACCAGCAGAGGGAGACAAACCCCGCTGTTAACATCGACCCCAAACCAGCAGAGGAGACAAATCCTGCGTTAACAACAACCCCAAACCAGCAGAGGGAGACAAACCCGCTGTTAACATCAACCCCAAACCAGCAGAGGGTGACAAACCCGCTGTTAACATCAACCCCAAACCAGCAGGGAGACAAACCCTGCGTTAACAACAACCCCAAACCAGTAGAGGGAGACAAACCCTGCGTTAACATCAACACCAAACCAGCAGAGGGAGACAAACCCTGCGTTAACATCAACCCCAAACCAGCAGAGGGAGACAAACCCCGCTGTAAACATCAACCCCAAACCAGCAGAGGGAGACAAACCCCGCTGTTAACATCAACCCCAAACCAGCAGAGGGTGACAAACCCCGCTGTTAACATCAACACCAAACCAGCAGAGAGAGCCAATCCCCACTGTTAACATCAACACCAAACCAGTAGAGGGAGACAAACCCCGCTGTTAGCATCAACCCCAAACCAGCAGAGGGAGACAAACCCCGCTGTTAACATCAACCCCAAACCAGCAGAGAGAGCCAAGCCCTGCTGTTAACATCAACACCAAACCAGCAGAGAGACAAACCCTCTGTTAACATCAACCCCAAACCAGCAGAGGGAGACAAACCTCGCTGTTAACATCAACACCAAACCAGCAGAGAGAGACAAACCCTGCGTTAACATCAACACCAAACCAGCAGAGGGAGACAAACCCTGCATTAACATCAACCCCAAACCAGCAGAGAGAGACAAACCCTGCGTTAACATCAACCCCAAACCAGCAGAGGGAGACAAACCCTGCTGTTAACATCAACCCCAAACCTGTCTCTTTTTCATAATACAGCCATACAGGGGTCTTTTGGACACTTTTATTAACCAAGAATGAATTGAAACTAAAAGCAAAAGATTTAAGTTTTTTATTTGGTTATTTGAACATCATAATAAAACTGACTTCGTAATGATTTTGTTCTTGCTTTTCAAATGCTTCTTTGGGAAATCTTTCAATGTTAAAATGTAAAATTCATTATAATTATTATTATTATAATACATTATAATATTTATCATTCAGACTGTCTCATGACTGTGGCGCCATTTGCAACAATCCCAGTAATACAATTATCAAATTGAAAAACAAAGGTAAATATGACGTGTGAGCAGAATATGTTTGAGTAATTTCTAATCAAGCTATAATTTGACTGAATTATGAGAAAAGGGTCTGGCTGAGAACTCCAAAAAACATAATTTACACCACCATTTCAATCACAGAATTATTGTAAACACAGTACATCATTTGATATTTTCACTGTCGAAGAAGAAGAAAAAAACATGAGGAAATATTTTTTGTAAATGAGACTGAAATAACCTCCATCAGCAGCTGCAGTATCTCTCAGCTGTATCAGTGCAGTCACTGTGACTCTGACTGACGGAGGTTTTTGTACGACTCTTTATCACTGTGTGAACACATATTTACTGTTGAGATAGTGTAAACTCTGACAGTAATAATCTCCTGTATCTTCAGTCTGGACTCCACTGATGGTCAGAGTGAAATCTTTTCCAGTACTTGCTGTTCCACTGCCACTGAATCTAGATTGAGTTCCTGACTGGAGGGTGTTTATGTAATAAATGAGGAGTTTAGGAGCTTCTCCAGGTTTCTGCTGATACCAGTATAAGTGGCTGCTGTATATTCCTACATCTATATTACACTCTATTGTAGCTGTTTGACCGAGCTGGACAGTTTTAACTTTAGGTTGAGTTAGAGTGATTCCTCTGGATTCTGAAGAAGAGAAAAGAAAGTCAGTTTGTCAATAAATCACATTTAGAGCAGAATATTGATAGCCTATATTAAAATGGTAATAAACAGCAATAGCTTATTATTCATATCAAAGCATAATATTCCACCTTGAATAAGTACTGCAATGGTCCAGATGAGGATGATGATGTTGTTCATTGTAGTTGTTTTGTCTTGTGTGATGATGAAGATTGTGTTCTGCTCTCAGTCATGAAGTGTTAAACACACAGCACTATAAACACTCAGAGCACTGAAGCGTGTGCTGACGATGCAAACAAGTGGGCAGGATTTACAACAGCTCGTGCTGCTACCAAAATATTAAAAACTTTATAGATAATATTTTACTTTCAGAGTAATGTTTTGAACCAGTTAGTGATAATTACATATTGATTCATTGTAAAATATTTTTTTTGTTTATGATTTGCTGGGTGATATGACATTAGTCTATATGACTTTATATTAACATCTATCAGTGTGGATGCAGCATTTTCAGTTTTCAGTGCTGCTGTAGAAATAACATATTCACAATCATGCATGATGAATTTATTTATTAAGTTAATGTATCTGAGTGTTTCCAAGATAAAGTGAGAAGTTTTAATTTGGTCTTGTGATCTCAAGATGGTGGCAACCATATGCAGAGACCAACATTATGCATAGCCTTCATGTCATTAGTGTAGATCATTTTAAACATATTAGTCAAAAGCACTGATCATTTACTTATTAATAAAATGACATACTACTATCTAAAAATCAGTATTACTGTATTTAGATTAAATCAGGAAAAGTTGATTTCATGTCCATTAGTCTTTTCAGGTGTTGAATCAGTGTTGACATGTCATGATATGGGATATCTTTCATGTGGCCTTTTTTCCACATGACTGCATAAAGATTGCCAGGACTCTGTTTCAAGTGAGTATGGAATTAATCATTCAAGTCTGAAATGATCAGAATTACTGATTCATTTATTTATTTTAAAAGTGTAATATCAGCACATGACAAAGGATTTTGTGTGAAAGTGTTTTCTTGTAACTTTTTAATAAATCATTTTGTCAAACTAAATGGCCGAGTGTGTCATCTGCGGCGTTTCTGCTGTCAGTGTGTTGAAGTGTTGTTTCTGGAGTTTGTGTTCACTCGAGTGGAATAGAGGTTTTTGTTCGACCGCTTCATTAGATTGTGTCACTGTGGTGGACTTTCGGTGGAGGAACTAAACTGCTGCTCGGTAAGTCTCTATTTTAATTCTCCACTGCAAACATACAATTTATTTATTTATTTTTTACTGAAATATTTATTACAGGATTATTTTTCTTTCATTCATTTCAACTCTGTGTTCATACAATCTTCTATAGTAGATATACAAGAATAAATAGTTATGATATCAGAATGTTAATGCAGCTATACTTCCTGTAGTTCAGTCAGTAATTTTGAATCTAGTTTGCTATTGTTGTTCTTATAATTCAGTGCTTTTTAATACAACAACAATTTATAGAAAATATGCACATTTATAAATTCAGTTGATTCAGTTATTTTCTAATTATGAACATCAACAATGTGATATCATTTGTAGTCACAACATATCTGTTTAAAATTGAGTTACAAAGAATTGAAAAGTTGAAAAATATCTCACATAAAAACAAAAAAACAACAAAAAAAAACTTTATTTTAGGGATATAGAACCTACAGGAATGTAAGCAGTTGGTGTGTTGTATGTTTAGTTTCATTCATGAGGTTGAATTGAAGAATTTAAATATATAGTGCTTGCGTAACTTGTATATTGTACATCTGTAGTGATGTTGAATGTGATGAATGATGAGATTGTTGTGATTTTGACTGCACTCCTCGTGTCTGCTGCTGAAAGTCGTGTTAAAATGCTGTGAATGCTGCAGGGCAGAAGAGTGCTGGAGCTGCAGTGTGTTTTCTGTGTGTTTATGAATGTGTTGTGTTTGTCTCCTGCAGCTGGTCCCACAGTGAAGCCCTCAGTGTCTCTGCTGCCACCCTCTTCTCTGCAGATCTCTGGAGACTCAGCCGCACTGCTCTGTCTGCTCAGCTCTTACTCTCCACAGGGGGCGCTGGTGAGCTGGACACTGGACGGCTCAGAGGTCACCGAGGGGGTTGTGACCAGCGCAGAGAGCGAGCAGGACGGCCGCTACAGCCGCAGTAGCGTCCTGACCCTCAGCAAAGCACGCTGGGAAGCGGGAGAGCTGTACGTCTGCAGAGTAACACATGCTGAAGCTCCTCATGAGGTCTCGTTCCACAAGAGTCTCTGTTAGTCGCTCGCAGTGCTGATGTTTCTCCAGTGAGCGCTGCTCTCTCCTGAAGATGAGTCGTATCTGAGTGTCCTGTGTCAGGCAGGATTCACATGAGTCTAGTGCTGCAGCTGTAGTCATTTACAACTCAATACTGAAAGAGAGCTCTAGTGTCAAAGCACTGATCTTTCAATCTGCTGTGTTTGCTGCAACATTCAATAAAGCTTCTCAACAAACTCCATTTGTGTCTGACAACATCATTCAACTAACAGATGACGATGCATGTAGTGTTTGTTCAGGTGTTTTCAGTAAATCTAGTCAAATAAAGCTCTTGGGGTTTGAACATGGTCTCTGGAGACAGAGCTGCTCTATTCTGAGAGGATCACAATCACTCCACCCTGACAATGCAAATGATTTTCAGCCCACACTCCCAGAGTCACTGTTTGATTGGTTACATGATCTGGACTGAAACACACCAGTTTCACTTCTGCTGTAGTCCAGCAGCCCAGGTGCAAAGGAAATATATTTAAATTGTGCTTTTATGAATGATTATGCTATACTAAATGCATATTCAATGTGTTATTTTGAAACAATAAATATATTAAGCATATTTCAAGATATGCTTAAGATCAAGTTTAAGCTATTTACAATATATTTTAATATATTGATGTAATATATTAAAATATATTACATCAATATATTAAAATATATTAATACATTGATGTAATGTAGTTAGTAGGTACGGGAAGAAGGAGGCGGAAACCGGCGAACATTTACCAAATTTAATAATAAAATAAACAAACACAAATGAAAAGCGGCAGCCCCTCACGGACGACTGCCGCACACAAAACACAAAGTAAAAATCCAGGCCTGGTCCTCTCTCGTCTTCCACTGTTGTCACTCCTCCTTTTATTCCTTCCGAAGCTCCTCCGTGGGACTCGAGACCGGTGAGTGGCGCAGGTGTCGTTCATTATCATTTACTCCACCGGCCTCGCTCCGTTCCCACGGCTCTCGGCCCCGCCCCACTCGTCACAATTGAATTGTGTTAAACTGTATTTCTTCACAATCCATTTAAAATATTTGGTCCCACTTTATATTAGGAGGCCATAACTATTATGTACTTAGACCCAAAATAAAAAATTTGATATAATGCTCTTATTGTGTACACACGTCTTTACATTGCTCTTAAATAAATATAATGATTATAAAAAAACTGCATGTAGTTACATCTGTAATTAATTTCTGTAATTACATTCATAGTCTACACGATGGATCCTTACAACTTTTTGATGTAAGTACATAGTAGTAGAACATTGAAAATCTTTATTGTCCACACATGTGTAAATTAATCTTCGGCCCCACAATAACATATAACACAAATACACGTAACTTCACAGTCCAGTACACAAGACATACAGAGACTTCTTGCCCCGTGTATTACAGACTCACAGGACATGAAATCAATATATAAAGATAGACTAATAACACAAATAAAGGATAATTAACTATGTAATATTAATAAACTTTGTAAGTTTATACAAGAATGCACTTATAGCATATAGCACATACAGGTGCGTCTCAATAAATTAGAATGTTGTGGAAAAGTTCATTTATTTCAGTAATTCAACTCAAATTGTGAAACTTGGGTATTAAATAAATTAAATGCACACAGACTGAAGTAGTTTAAGTCTTTGGTTCTTTTAATTGTTATGATTTTGGCTCACATTTAACAAAAACCCACCAATTCACAATCTCAACAAATTATAATATGGTGACATGTCAATCAGCTAATCAACTCAAAACACCTGCAAAGGTTTCCTGAGCCTTCAAAATGGTCTCTCAGTTTGGTTCATTAGGCTACACAATCATGGGGAAGACTGCTGATCTGACAGTTGTCCAGAAGACAATCATTGACACCCTTCACAAGGAGGGTAAGCCACAAACATGTATTGCCAAATAAGCTGGCTGTTCACAGAGTGCTGTATCCAAGCATGTTAACAGAAAGTTGAGTGGAAGGAAAAAGTGTGGAAGAAAAAGATGCACAACCAACCGAGAGAACCGCAGCCTTATGAGGATTGTCAAGCAAAATCGATTCAAGAATTTGGGTGAACTTCACAAGGAATGGACTGAGGCTGGGGTCAAGGCATCAAGAGCACCACACACAGACGTGTCAAGGAATTTGTCTACAGTTGTCGTCAGAGGCGTCTTACCTGGGCTAAGGGGAAGAAGAACTGGGCTGTTGGCCAGTGGTCCAAAGTCCTCTTTTCAGATGAGAGCAAGTTTTGTATTTCATTTGGAAACCAAGGTCCTAGAGTCTGGAGGAAGGGTGGAGAAGCTCATAGCCCAAGTTGCTTGAAGTCCAGTGTTAAGTTTCCACAGTCTGTGATGATTTGGGGTGCAATGTCATCTGCTGGTGTTGGTCCATTGTGTTTTTTTAAAACCAATGTCACTTCACATGTTTACCAAGAAATGTTGGAGCACTTCATGCTTCCTTCTGCTGACCAGCTTTTTAAAGATGCTGATTTCATTTTCCAGCAGGATTTGGCACCTGCCCGCACTGCCAAAAGCACCAAAAGTTGGTTAAATGACCATGGTGTTGGTGTGCTTGACTGGCCAGCAAACTCACCAGACCTGAACCTCGTAGAGAATCTATGGGGTATGCCACGCCGAATTGAGGCAGTAATTAAAGCAAAAGGAGACCCTACCAAGTGTTTTTTATTATTATTGGTCTTATGAAGTATTCTAATTAGTTGAGATTGGTGGGTTTTTGTTAAATGTGAGCCACAATCATCACAATTAAAAGAACCAAAGACTTAAACTACTTCAGTCTGTGTGCACTGACTTTATTTAATACATGAGTATCACAATTTGAGTTGAATTACTGAAATAAATTAACTTTTCCACGACATTCTAATTTATTGAGATGCACCTGTATATAGTATACTTACAATTCAATTAAATTCAATTCAAGATTATATAGAGCTTATTACGATACAGTCGTTGCAAAGCAACTTCACAGGAAATTAAGTTTCTAAAATAGATTTATATTGTAGAAACTCAATATAATTAACTTATGGCAAAGTTTGGTTAATTCAGTATAATCGCTGATGGTTGGCTTCCTTTGAGGACCTCCAAAGTGTTGGCATCATCTCTTCTCAGGTGTTCGTTCATCTCAGATCGTTTAAGGGTTTGATCCAGACTGAAGCTTGTGTAATTCCTAGTTATCACGGGATGATCATCCAGAAACAGAGAAACAAATAGAGACATAATTAGCGTAGCTGTTCCATCCAGGAACAACCCTGGATGAAGTTATCTGTTAAACCCAAGCTAAAGCATATTAATGTACGTTTGATCAGATATAACTGCAGTACAAGATTGTGAGATGCATTATATGAATGCTTGGCTAAAGAGATGTGTCTTTAATCTAGATTTAAACAGAGAGTGTCTGAACCCCGAGCGTTATCAGGAAGGCTATTCCAGAGTTTGGGAGCCAGATATGAAAAAGTTCTACCTCCTTTAGTGCACTTTGTTATTCTAGGTATTTACATAGTAGTGAATTAATGTGATTTGTAAAATATATTAAAATGTTTAAAAAATGTTTTTGTTTTTATATTTTACTTTTGAAAAACAAACTGAAGCACATTCATTACGTAAATATTTTAAATAAATTGCAGCAGATCTACACATGATTATAAAGCACTAATACTTTAAACCCACTAAAAGCTGATTAATTTAGCTATTTTCTTACACAAAGTAAACATGAAATATACTTTATAAATGTTTTATATAAATGCACTAAAACTTCACTTAAAGTATGCTTGTCTTAAACATATTTCTTAAAAGACAGCAGAAGTGACTGAATGCAGTCTGTTCAGTTTGATTGACAGAAATCATATATTAGTGCAGTCACTGTGACTCTGACTGACGGAGGTTTTTGTACGACTCTTTATCACTGTGTGAACACATATTTACTGTTGATATAGTGTACACTCTGACAGTAATAATCTCCTGTATCTTCAGTCTGGACTCCACTGATGGTCAGAGTGAAATCACTGTTAGATCCACTGCCACTGAATCTAGATGATGTTCCAGTGTAACGGCTTGATGCATAATATATCAGGAGTTTAGGAGCTTCTCCAGGTTTCTGTAAGTACCAGTGTAAGTAACTACCATTATACACGCTACTGCTGGTTTTACAGTTTATTCTGACTTCTTGTCCTTGAGCTGCTGGTATTAATGATGGACTCTGAGTTACAGTGATCTGTCCTCTACACTCTGAAAGAAAAGAAAACAAGACATAAATTAGAATAATGTATATTTCAAATTTTAAAATTATTAATAATAATTCTGAAATTTTTACTACAAACCTTGAGCAAACAGTGTGAGAGTCCAGATGAGGATGATGATGTTGTTCATTGTAGTTGTTTTGTCTTGTGTGATGATGAAGATTGTGTTCTGGTCTCAGTCATGAAGTGTTAAACACACAGCACTATAAACACTCTCATGAAAAGTGTCTCTTTATGTAAATGCTCTTCATACACAGAACAGACAGCTGTCAGTCTCAGTCCCAGATTAATATTTGATGCGTGTTCATGTTCTACAAAACATTAGAAACATTATTTTGTTGTGATGAATATTTACGATAGATACTGAACTTCAGACAATTAGTGTTTGTATTCATTTTTTTTCTCATGTTACTTCAAAGACAGTTTTTATAAATATGAACGCTGGCGTGGATTTAAGCGTACACACACTCTGAGATCAAATCTGTGCGTACGCAGGCTTTATAAATGAGGCCCTGTGTCACTCAGTTACTGAAACACTCTGATTTTTTTTTTTAATGATGAATTAATCCACACTGAAGTTGTGTGTGAAAATCAGATGAGAGAATCAGCCAGAATTAGCCAGACAATAAATTACTGGTGAGACTCGATCACAAGTCAATGTGTCTGTTATAATAATGTGCTTGTTTAGGAATGATTTACCTGCTGAACAAAAACTGACAGATTCCGAATCCCTCCCCACTGCGCAGTTACGTCCAATGGAAGACTTTTTTTGTCTTTGCAGACGTTGAAAAGACGTCCACTGAGGCAGAATGAAAGTTTTTATGACGTCTGTTTTTGACGTGTTCTGCTCGTCTGGTATAGACGTTCAGTGAACCTCCATACAAGGTTCAAATCTAGTTCAAATGTGGTCAGTGGACATATTTTTTCCATAATTTAAGGTTAATAATTTAAGGTTAAATAAAAGAATTTAAGATTCTTTTATTTTCATGATTTTTGAACAGTGTCTGTGAGTTGGTTTGCCATTACAAATGGAAATTATATTGACATAACATTGAATTTAAATATAATGCATCCTACTAGTATTTATTTGGTCCAGAAAAAGAATAAATTATGTCGAAATGAAGCTTAAATTATGTTGAAAATATGTCCACTGACCAGATAAGAATAGTTTTTAACCTTGTATGGAGCCCCCACACACACACATGCACACACACACACACACGCACCCCAAACACACACACACACACACACACACACACACACACACACACATGTTGGGTTTCCATGTTTTATGGGGACTTTCCATAGACGTAATGGTTTTTATACTGTACAAACTGTATATTCTATCCCCTTACACTGCCCCTATCCCTAAACCTAACCATCACAGGAGACATTCTGCAATTTTACATTTTCAAAAAACATCACTTAGTCTGATTTATAAGCTGGTTTCCTCATGGGGACCAAAAAATGTTGGTCCCCATAACGTAGGGTATACCTGAACCACACACACACACACACCACACACACACACACACACACACACACACAGTAAACTATAATCTGAAAAAAAAATATATATGAACATATGAATAATATAAATGCATTTACATGACAAGTGACAAGAATGTACTAAAAACATAAATGTTTGATTATTTGCATGTTTCACAGACGATAACGTTATCAAAACAAACCTCATTCACATGGATCCACAAAAAATTACATATATTTTCAATATTGAAAAATAAGATTATATGTGCCTTGCCTTGCCTTAAAAGCTCAACTAAGCATTTATTTATTAGCATGGTTTTTAGAAATATAATACATATTTCATATATTTTAATATAAATATCTCATATATTGTAATGTACTTCAAATAAGCATGTTGTGGATATTACTGTACTTTACAGTTTTTCTCGATTGCTAAAACACTATAACCAGGCTTTTGAACTAAAATTGCAAAACCATGATGCCATTTTTCAAAAAGCACACCCATTTTGTTGAACTATAAACACTAGTCCCTGCTTTGACACATGAGTCAGATTTGGTGAACTGTTACTGCAAAACTCTACACACAAATCCCTACATTTCTCAGTGCTTACACCATGCGCTCATTTAAAAGCACTAACATTCAATATTGATCTCTCAAGTCTGCACAGTTTGAGCTCAATTAGCACACAATTATCTAAGTGGAATCACTAGGAGTCAAAATGTATCACACACCAATCAGAAGCTTCGATGGATAAAGGGCCAAAGTCAGCTTACAGTGTTTCTCAGTGGCTCTGCTGCATTTCTCGAATCAGAAATGAATTTCTCAAAAGTACTTGTTCAACCTCCACATCATCTCGTCACTTGTGCACATCATAAAAGCAGTTTCTCATTCTTTTGAACAACTTGAGATTGCTTTAGTACATTCATGCAACTGATTATGAACATTTGTCTGTGGTTTCCTACATTATCAGTTGCTATTGTCATGTTGCTCAAGATGTATAGTATCTGTGCTATAGTCTTACCCCTCAACACCTCAAGTCATTAGTGCATCGTATAAATAATTACGGTAGCATAAATGCAAAATGGTTGATCTAGTTGTCATAAACTGTCAAGCATATTTTCTACACATTTCTATTAGACTTTTTATACATTTTCCATGAATTGTTCAAATGAATCTTGACTTTCACTAATGAAGAGAATATAGACCAACCAATGACAAACCAGTTCTCTGAAATAGCTCAAAGCTACGTCTCACGAATCTTCAATCGTGAAGCATATATAGAAGGAGGACAACACAAGAATTACAAATTCAGAGTTGACTTTCTCATTTTTATTTTCGCCTTTCTGCACATATTTATTTTTCTGTTCTATTTCACAATTACGTGTAATGTGTTTAAATTGTTTTAAAATGTTTTATTTTATTTTGGTCAGACCACTAGTAAAAGTGTAACTGTGAATCATATCCAGTCTTTTTCAATCTAAATCTCACGTACAGTAATGTGTACATTTGTACTTTTGAAATGGATATGTGGCATACATAAGAAGCGCAGCCTTCTGCATTTCAGTACAGTAACTGTCATCCAAACTGTTGCCATAGTTTACATCAAGCAATACTATAGTAACAGAGCGCACTGTTATATTGACAACATGACTAAGCATTGTCTTGTTTGTGAACAATGACACGAGGACATCAGGCATGCGAGAGGATTTCACCCCCGCTGTCTGGTCAGGGCCAGTATAGCCTGATGTTGAAGAGGTTCTTTGGCCGGTCCCAGACCAAAGACAGGATACTGGGGCAGAATAATTATTTTTGTTGTTTGCTGAATCGTACTGTACTCTACAGTACATTAAATTGAGGAATAAAATATTTGGGGAGTACCACAAGCAACACTTATTACCGTTTTTTGTAGTATTGTTTTGAATTGATCTCATCAGTGTGTAAGACTGTGTTGTAGTGTGTGTGTGTTTGTGTTTGACTGTTTGTGTGTCATGTCTGAGAGCAAAGTTTGCTTCCCCTCCGGGAACATCGAGCTGCGTCGAGACGCTACGGGGAACACCATCAGCGATGTCCAGCTCTGAATCATATGTGTAATCAGTCAAAATTGATGGCCAGACGTCAGGTGCGGGTGACGTCATGACCAGGATGCTTAAAAGCACGTGATGTGCAGCCGGCGCCAGCTTTTTGTCATTCAGCAAAGCTCTCTGTGTGTGTCAGTCGAATGTGTTCTGTTGATAGTCTGTTACTATCAAAGATAGGAAATAAGAAAGTTTGTTCTAATAAAGAAAGGCAAAGAAAGACTAGAAGCAGACATGTCAAAGGCATCTTTTAAATCTAAGAATGGCGAAAGTAGTTCACAGTACAGAAAGTGTGTTCCTCCCTGCCCACGTTATATCACGAGCGGGGATACACACAGTCTGTACGTGGTCTGCTTGGGGGTGAAGCACGCAGAGTCGGCTCTTGAGGGGGCCGGCTGCCCGCATTGTGAGCGGCTTACACTGCGTACGCTTCGCTCCCAGAGAACTCTCTTCGAGGAGGGAGTTTTCGCTAGCGCTCCTCAAGGTGCTGGCCCCGCCTCCGCTGAGGCGGAGCGGCGGCTGCATTCGTGGGTCTCGCAATTGGATTTGGCAGAGGGAATGGAGACGGGCGGGTCCCTATCTCTATCCTCACCTGCCAGATCCACTGTCCGTTCTCTTGGATCTGAAAGATTACAAATTCTATTTAAATGGTTTAATTTAGATTCTTATTATCCACTTCCTGACTCAATGTATAACTGTGCTTTGTCTCAATCAAGTCATGTTGACTGCCAGACGTTGATTTGTGTGAACCCCTGGCCAGACGTGGATTCGTTTTAGGTTGATTGAATTAGTGTCTATGCATTTGATTATGTTGATGAGATTAGAACCACGGGAAGTCTGGTAACAGATGTTGATTCAAAGAACCCTTGCCAGACGTGGATTCGTTAGGTTTATTGCCCTCAGAGGCTTGCTTTGTTTGATGTTTGTCTCCACCTCAAAAAAGTCCCTCCTCCAAAAATACCTATAAGACAACCTGTAAATTACTTAAGAAGGAGATTTTCGATGACTAGAGATACCAATGACATGTCATAGAATAAAGAAATTCTGCTGACAATCCAATCCGAAGTCTCCTGGTCTTCTCTTCTGAGGTTTCTACACTTTAGAAGAACAGAGTTTTCAACAGATCGGAAGCCCTGCTCTGCGGTTTCTTCTCGTCAGGAAGAAGGAGGAAGATGTGGAGGCGCTGATTATTCGCCCATTCAACCCCCACAATACAAGGAGCTATTAGAGGTAGTCACTCGTGCGGTTTCCAAGTTGAACATCGATTGGCCCGCCGATGATCAGACCTAAAAACAGAAAAGTAAATTAGATGAACGCTTTCTGAATTTCAAAATTTGCAGGCAGTCTTGGCCTAATGGATAGAGCGTTGGACTTGAAACCTGAGTTAACCCAAGGTTGTGGGTTTGAATCCTGGCTCTGGCAGAAAGTGTCCATGACTGAGGTGAGACCCTTGAGCAAGGCACCAAACCCCCAACTGCTCCCCGGGTGCTGCAATGTCGGCTGCCCACTGCTCCACTTGGATGGGTTAAATGCAGAGAACACATTTCACTCCTCATTATACTCTGTATAATTGTGTATGTGACAAATAAAGCTCATCTGAGCTTATGTTGTATTTGTTTGTATTCTGCGTAGTAAGTCACTACCTCTACGCCCGAGCCTGCCTTTCTTTCCCGATCTTCACACTGAGGTGTCGAGATCGTGGAAAAACCTTTTTCATCTCGCTTATTTATCCCCGCCTCCAATTATTATGGTAATGTGGCGGGGCTAAGCGAGTGTGGCTACAGAGCGATGCCCCGGGTAGAACAGACACTCGTGGGCTATCTGTCACCTGGTGCGGCATCGTCTCTGAAGGCTCCGGTCTTGCCCACCAAGCCGCTGCGCGTATCATCAGCGCTGGTGGGCAGGTACATGGCAGCAGGTCAGGCTGGTGCATGCCTTCACACCATGGCTGTGCTACAGGCATATCAAGCAGACCTGCTGAAAGAGCTAGATGAGGCGAGCAAATCAGTTCGGTGATGTCGGAGAACTGAGGAGAACCGCTGATTTAGCTCTCCGCACCAAGGAGACCGCCCGTGCCATTGGGCGGTCCATGGCAGTGGAGAGGCACTTATGGTTGACTCTGTCCGACATGAAAGATAAGGACAGAATCTGCCTGATGGATGCCCGCTTGCGCCTTCTGGGCTGTTCGGCCGTTGACTCGACCGGTACCAGGAGGCACTTAAACAGGTGGCAGCATTTCAGCGGTTTCTCCCTTGCCACTTTATAGCTCTAGGGGCTGCTGGGCGGAGCAGCCCCAACCGTGTACCAGCTCCTCATATAGGGAGATCCAGGCAGAGCGTTGCCTCTCGTGCTCCCCCGCAGCGGGACCGAGGTCAACAACGCCCTAAAAAATCAAGACCTGAGGGTTGTGCTTCAGTCTAGGAAGTCCTCGATGAAGCGGTCCTGACGTTTACAGCTCAGGACTGTTGAGGGTGGCCCCTGCTGGGGAAGAGCGTGGTGCACCGCATTACGCGGTGTCCGTCTCTCCTCAGCGCCCTCTGGAGATCGTTCTGCCAACCCTGCCAGAGTTCCAGGGCGCAGCGGTCTCCCGCGAGTGCCTCTCTCATTTCTTTCCGCCCGGAAACGTAGCGGAGCTGAGAGCCTCGCTCTGATGAAAGAGTTGGGGTTAAGACTAAATGCAAAGAAAAGTGTGCTGTCTCCATTATAGAGAACCACTTATCTAGGCGTAGTGTGGGATTCGACCACGATGCAGGCACGGTTGTCCCCTGCTCAGATCGAGTCGATTCTCGCCACAGTCAGGAGAGTCAGAGAAGGCCTGTCACTCACGATCAAGCAGTTTCAAATACTGCTGGATCTGATGGCAGCAGCGTTCAACGTGATACCTTTTGGCCTGCTGTACATGAGACCCCTACAGTGGTGGCTCAAGTCCAAGGGGTTCTCCCCGAGGGGAAACCCGTTCCGCATGATCAAGGTCATGTGGCGATGCCTACGTGCCTTGGACATGTGGAGGAAACCTTGGTTCTTGTCTCAGGGCCCGGTCCTGGGAGCTCCTTGCCGCCGTGTAACGCTAGCGACGGATGCATCCCTGACCGGTTGGGGGGGGGCGGTCATGAGTGGCCACCCTGCCCGCGGTCTGTGGAGTGGTCACCATCTCACGTGGCACATTAACTGCCTGGAGATGCTGGCTGTGTTTCGAGCACTGAAACATTTTCTTCCGGACCTAAGAAATCACAATGTGCTAGTATGCACCGACAACACAGCTGTGGTTTCTTATATCAACCACCAGGGATGTCTGCGCTCGCGCCCCTTATACAAGCTGGCGCACCAGATCCTTGTGTGGTCCCAGGACAAGTTCCTCTCGCTGAGAGCAGTCTATATTCCTGGGCATCTCAATGCAGGAGCAGACATCCTGTCGAGGCGGGTGCCGAGGCCCGGGGAATGGAGGCTTCACCCCGAGGTGGTGAAGCAGATTTGGAGAGTTTTTGGTCAGGCACAGGTGGATCTGTTTGTGACTCATCAGACATCGCACTGTCCCCTCTGGTACTCTCTGACTCATCCAGCTCCGCTGGGGCCGAGGCTTCGAGGCTTCTGCTCCTGGGAGTTCTAGAGAGAGTGCGCCGGGACGGGGTCCGGCTGTTGCTAGTAGCCCCGTTCTGGCCGGGCCGAGTATGGTTCTCAGACCTGATTTCTCTCCTCGACGGCTCTCCATGGGAGATTCCAGTCAGGAGGGATCTCCTTTCACAAGCGGAGGGTATGATCTTTCACCCCCGCCCGGAGTTATGTATGCAGTGGATGTGGTCCCTGAGGGGGCGCAACTCATAGCCTCAGGTTTCTCAACCGAGGTTGTTGAGACCATTCTCCAATCTAGAGCTCCCTCAACCAGGAAACTGTATGGCCTCAAGTGGAGACTCTTCACTTCTTGGTGTGGAGACCACCAGGTCGACCCAGTTAACTGCCCGGTTGGTACAGTACTGGAGATTCTGCAGGCTCGGTTCTCCGCATGGTTATCCCACTCCACCCTGAGGGTTTACGTGGCAGCTATAGAGCGTCCTACCACGCCCCTATGGGTGGACAGTCAGTGGGCAAAGACCCCCTGATTACACGTTTTCTCCACGGTGTGATGAGTCTCCTCCCTTCAGGGAGCCCAGCCAGGAAAAGCTTAATTGTATGTGTCCAGTGCGAGCACTGGACGCATACGTCCACAGAACTGCCCTGTGGAGAAAGACGGACCAACTGCTGGTATGCTACGGTCCTCCTAAAAAGGGTCTTCCAGCTGCTAAGCAGACCCTTAGTCGGTGGATAGTGGATGCCATCATAGTTGCCTATGAGTCCTCTGATCTCCCCTCACCTTTGGGGGTCAAGGCTCATTCAACCAGAGGTATGGCGGCCTCCAAGGCCTTTCTCGCAGGTGTTCCTATTCAGGACATTTGTGACGCTGCTGGGTGGTCTACGCCCCTAACCTTCGTCAGATTCTATGACCTAGATCTGCAAGCCACTCCTGGCTTCTCTGTTCTCTTGCCGTAGCTGTGTATTCCACACACTAAGCAGGGATTTGCAATTCTGGCGGCGTGGACATCTCGTTCCCCGTAGCGTCTCGACGCAGCTCGATGTTCCCGGAGGGGAACGTCCCAGGTTACGTATGTAACCCTGGTTCCCCGAGGGAACGAGACGCTGCGTCACAGGGCCATACTGGGCCATCTGGTATCCCTACTAGAGCGATGCTTCATTCCTGGAAGCTGGCGCCGGCTGCACATCACGTGCTTTTAAGAATCCTGGTCATGAAGTCACCCGCACCTGACGTCTGGCCGTCAATTTTGACTGATTACACATATGATTCAGAGCTGGACATTGCTGATGGCGTTCCCCGTAGCGTCTCGACGCAGTGTCTCGTTCCCTCGGGGAACGTCTCGGTTACGTATGTAACCCTCGTTCCCTGAAGGAGGGAACGGAGACGTCACGTCGGAGGACCGACGAATTGGGATATCACTTAGAGAGACCAATCCACTTCGAGTGTAAACTAAACGAGCCAATGCACATTGGCATGCGATTATTGCATCCAGCTGCCGCTGATCACAGCGTGAGCATAAATAGGCAGCAGGTGCAGCGCATATTCAGGTTTTCGCTGAGGAGCCGAGCCGGGGACCGGCCGCTCAGCGGTGGTACAGGAGCCGTGGCGACGGGACGTACAAGCGGGACCATCGGGACCACCGACGTACCCGCAGTAGGGCAGCGAGGTGGAATGCAGGGACCTGGCCCGTGGCGGACCGAGGAGGGGTCTGAGTGTGCGGTGCACGTTTACCTGCTTCCATAATTTGGCAGAAGGTGCGTGAGTAGCCTTTGATGACGCTCTCGAACCGCCCACTGCTGCCTGCTGGCGAGAGGGAGGATGAGTGTGGTCCGAAGTTGATTCGTCCATGACTCTCCAAGCCCTCTTGGGACCCAGAGACAGAGACAACCGCTTCCTGTCGAGATTTTTGAAAAAAACAGCCTCTCCACAGGCCACATAAGCCTCGCCGGAAGAGACCAGACGAGTACCTACAGGCCCGGAAGAGGAGGTACGGTTTGCCCTGCCGGGTGGAGACAGTATAGGGACACACTTGCATCGCAACTGGCCGCTCCACGGGGGACCCCGTAACCCTAGCTGCACCACCGAGGGTGGTGAGGAGGAGGAGTTAGCAGGTCGGTTTCTGGCAGTAAAGGTGCTGTCCACGACCTGTAAGCCCCTCATGCACGTCCGGGAGAGGCACCGGGGCAGGGCGCTGAGAACCAGCACAAGCTACCCGAGAAACCAGTCGTCCAACCTCGAGGGTTCGGGACACGGTGGCTTTCTCCACTCGAGCCCTACCCTTCCGGTGGCCGGAAAGCATAGCCGTCACTTCCAGATCCGACTCAGGCATTGCTACCGCCGGAGCGGCAACGCAGCCGAATCTTCCTCTCCAGAAGCTCCGGCTCACCCTCCGATGCAGCGATCGACATCTGGTCGTCGGGAGGAGCACCAAGGATACTGCTGGTACGCTCCTTTTAGAGGGCCCAGCACGTTCCATTGGCAGCTCAACTGGTTGCGGAGCGCAAGAGGAGCGATGGTCCCCTGAGGGTTTGCCACCACTGTAGTCCTCAGACCAGCCGTGCTACCGCCTGAAGTAGACCTCGCCTGTCTGCAGCCAGGACGAGAACTAGATCGAGACAGTGGCAACAGCTCCGCCCCTTTGTCGAGGTAACGGAGCCTGGCCGCAACTCCGAGATGAGCATCCACAGTGAGAAGATGACTCATCCACGAACGCCACCTCAGCGTGCTGCCCCAGGCACGTGAGGCAGCGAACGTGACCATTCACCCAGCGCCAGGCAACGACTGCATCCAGAAACGCACAGGTGACACGTTGTCTGAAGCAAGACCCAACTCGTCTTTATAAAGACGCAACGTCAAGTTTGCCAGATGCAACATCGTCTTTAAAAAGACGCACCCGTGAATGCTCTTTTAGGGAAAAAACTCTTTTAGCATGCTGAAGCAAACAGGGGAGATGGTTATTTGCAACACAAACAGGGGGTAGTGCAGCCTGATGTGTGCAGTCCACTCGACATGGGAAGAACCACCACCGCTGTAGTGCCGTACCACCAGCACGAGAGTCTTCCGAAGAGCGTGCTCAACTCGTTGAATTCACTCGTTCAGCAGAAGTCAGGAGCAGAACGATGTAACCGCCGGCTCCGAAAAGCTGAATATGCGCTGCACCTGCTGCCTATTTATGCTCACGCTGTGATCAGCGGCAGCTGGATGCAATAATCGCATGCCAATGTGCATTGGCTCGTTTAGTTTACACTCGAAGTGGATTGGTCTCTCTAAGCGATATCCCAATTCGTCGGTCCTCCGACGTGACGTCGAGAGTGACCGACTGATAGGGAACCAGGGTTACATACGTAACCTGGGACGTTTTTCAGCAAGATTGATTTGTTTTGAGTGGATAGCTTCATTTTGATCTGAATATAGGAAGTTTGGGGAATTGAGTTAGAAGTTATGGATTCATGTGTTTACTGTTTTGAGAATACGAGGCATAGATTCAATAAATGTGTTTAAGCAATCGAGAAAAACTGTAAGTATATTTTTAATACATTCAATAGTATGAATTTTTCCACCAGACAACCCGTTACACTTCAAAGGGATAATCTATATGAAAATGTCATTGAAATCCTAAAAATCTATGATTGCAAATACAGAATCAATCTTTCCGACAGTAATTGTGTAAGAAAGTATTTTTTTCTGTGGATCAAATGGAAAGCATCACGTCCAGACAGCTGTTCAGTTTGATTGATGGATCATATATTACACCTAAAACATGCTGATCATATTAAAACACTGACTCATTTTCTTCAGAAATACAATATTTATATTAATAGTAATGATATTGTGTGATTAGTGTTTGTGTTGATCAGTGTTGTGTGTGATTGTGTTGTAGAGCAGCTGCAGTATCTCTCAGCTGTATCAGTGCAGTCACTGTGACTCTGACTGACGGAGGTTTTTGTACGACTCTTTATCACTGTGTGAACACATATTTACTGTTGATCACATGGAAACTCTGACAGTAATAATCTCCTGTATCTTCAGGCTGGACTCCACTGATGGTCAGAGTGAAATCACTGTTTGATCCATTGCCACTGAATCTAGATGGAGTTCCTGACTGGAGTCTGTTTATATAATATATCAGGAGTTTAGGAGCTTCTCCAGGTTTCTGTAAGTACCAGGCTAAACAATCACCACCATTCACTCTACTGCTGGTTTTACAGTTTATTATGACTTCTTGTCCTTGAGCTGCTGGTATTAATGATGGACTCTGAGTTACAGTGATCTGTCCTCTACACTCTGAAAGAAAGAAGCAAATGATAATAATGAAAAATGATGTATATTTCACATTCTAAAATAATTGTCTTTATGAAAGTTTTACTACAAACCTTGAGCAAAGAGTGTGAGAGTCCAGATGAGGATGATGATGTTGTTCATTGTAGTTGTTGTGTCTTGTGTGATGATGAAGATTGTGTTCTGTTCTCAGTCATGACGTGTTAAACACACAGCACTATAAACACTCAGCACTGAAGCGTGTGCTGACGATGCAAACAAGTGGGCAGGTTTACAACAGCTTGAGCTGCTGACAAACTAATAAACTCTCTTTATATATAATGTTTTATTTTCAGAGTAGTGTTTTTAAACAATTTACTGATAATAATATATTGATTAATTATCAAATGTTTAGTTTTGTTTGTTGTTTGGCTGGATTATGTCATGTGACACTAGTCTTTATATTCACATCTGTCAGTGTGGATGCAACATTTTCAGTTTCAAGTGCTGCTGAAGAAATAATGTATTCATCTATTCTAGTCATCCATGATTCATGCATTTATTCATTGAAAGTATCTACCTTTACATACCAACTTTATGCATCAATTTATTTTAACTGGTCACAGAAATGACTGGATTTTTCATATCATGAGTGTGGATACATTTTTTTAATACAGAAAAAAAAGATTTGTTTTTATTGCTAAAATAATGTTTTTTTTTTTTACTGTATTTAGAACAACCTGAGGGGGTGGGGGGGGGGGGGTTATGCCCATTGTGGTCTTTTTGATGTTAAATCAATGTTGATATTTGCTATATGGTAAATCTTTTTTCCTTCTTGTAAAAAGATAGTCAGGATTCATAATTGTGTCAAAGGAGACTCGACAGAAAAACATAATAATCGATTGGAAATAAATTATATAAATTAATCATATTATTTAGCAAGGATACTTGCTAAATCAAAAGTGATGATAAAGACTTTATAATGAAAAAAATATTCATAATATTACAAAATATTTATATTTCAGATAAATGCTGTTCTTTTGAACTTTCTATTCATCAAAGAAACCTGAAAACTATTTTACTCTGCTGTTTTCAACATAATAATAATACATGTTTTTGAGCAGCAAATAAGAATATGATTTCTGAAGGATCATGTGACTCGAGTAATGATGCTAAAAATTCAGCTTCACAGGAATAAATATATTCAAATAGAATATTAAATAGAATTAAACAGTAAAAACTATTTCTGAATGTTACTGTTTTTGCTGTACATTCGATCAAATAAATGCAGGCTTGGATGAGCAGAAGCGACTTCTTTAAAAACATTAAAAACCTTACTGTTGGAAAACTTTTGACTGATAATTAAAAGAGAAGACAGCACTGTAATAATTTCAGACTTTATTTGTAGATGTTTTGATAAACCTGTCTCTTCCTCACTCTCTGAGTCTGCTTCTGTCTCACCTTTATTAATTAATGATAACTAAGATTAATAAATACTGTAAAAAATGTATTGCTCATTGTTAGTTAATATTAATTAATGCATTAATTAACGTTATCCTATGAACCTAATTACAAATTGTTACACACGTTATAAATATAGTTTTACAGTAAATATTTAATCTAAAATATTGTGACGTTTAGATATTCAAAAGAACTGAAGTATTCACTTTTTCATAATGTGGCTCAGTCTTGATTGTATTAGTTTATCACAAGTATATTATACATAGAAAAAATAGATTAAATAAAAAATATATACTTTAAAATATAAATTGAGCTAATTTCTATAGATCAATACATTATTTTGAATCTGTTTTGCTTATGTTCCGCTTATTATTCAGTGTATTTTAATACAAGCACAGTTTATACAACAATATAACTCTGTTGATTAATTTCTAATTCCAATGAAACGTCCCAGGTTATGTATGTAACCATGGTTCCTCGAGGGAACAAGACGCTAGATCGGGGGAAAGGCGTGCAGATGTATCAAAGGCTGTGGCTGAAGTCAGTTGTAGTTCTTCTGTTTCTTTTTTTTCAGTGATTCTGCTTGTTATCAGAAGGTGTTCATCACTAATGCTCAATCAGCACTTAATTAATCACTTAATTATCTCATTAACTTTAACTCTTCTTCAGTGTTACTTTAACACTATTTGGAGTGGGATCAAATACAGTCTGAAACTGTATTGATTTAACACTGGGGATTTTACTGGGTACATCAAAATGCCAACAAATACATACTACCAGAACTGTCTAGGCTAATCTCTTAAAATGCATCATAATGGAATTATTGATAATCAATCTTACCTTTATGAACATATTTTTTAAATCTTATAACATTTTAAAGCCTTTAATATTTCTCAACTCTACAGCTGTGCAGTAAAATTCACTTTAAAGGTTCACTCTTTATTCATGAAGACGATATGAAGTAATGTGCCAAAATGTGTCTCTTGGCGGAAAAATAAAGACTTTTTAAGATGAAAATGACATGAAATTACCATTTTAACCGGAGATGGCAAGGATGTTTTTTTTTTCACGTCTTGCTTTTGGATTTATTATAAAATGAATACAACAAAAAAAGTATAAATTCTAGCAAGCTGTAAAAAGTAATCACTGAAAAATATACTTAAGAAAAGCTAGTAAATAAAACTGATTTTGGCAAATTTGTTGGTGTTACTCGATTGGGCTGTGTTATATGAAGTTTTAGTTGGATGCGGTAGTTAAACTGAACATCTTAAGTAAACCGAACTTAAGAACATCTAGAGTATTGGACAAAGCTGTGGTTGGCACAAAAACAAAATGAATATAGTTTTATAGTGAATAAGATCAGAAATGATTGTCAGTAGCCTAATTATATATAGTAATATATAGCTAATAACAACCATTTTTGATGGAATAGTGGTTTACGTTTTGTATATATGTATATTACAAATAGTTTTCTTAATCTTTCCCCCATTCGCGCTGTAAAAAAATGAACAACCAATAAGATTTAAGCTTATTGACAGGTCTACTAGCTGCTGCTGCTTCACAATACATCATACAGAGCGTGGTATTTTCAATGGGCTTTAGAAATTAAGTTACAAAATAGGACGAAACAATTAATATATGTTCTAGTACTCTTGCATTTTCTTCAACTCGGCCTGTAACCGCCAGAAAACTAAAATAAGTCACTTGACGGAGTCTCTGCGCATGTTAATGAATACAACACTTACAGAGATTGCAGTCACTATCAAGAAAAAGACTTTCTTAACACAGAGACCTTCAGGATTGTCCTTAGTCTTTATGTTGATAAATTTGAGATCGCCAATCCCCTTGGCACTTCAAGAAAAAAAAAAATGTTTAGTCTATACTGGGTTCTAGCCAATCTTCCCTCAAAAGACCATTCATCACGTCAGTCAATACAGCTAGCAATTTTATGCAGAGCTAGTACAGTAAAACAGCATGGTTAAACAGACGTCTTGCGCCCCTTTGTTCAAGACCTTGAAACTCTTGAACAGCATGGTGTATACATTGAACAGTTAGCAGACTGTGTGAAAGGAACTGTACTTTGTGTGTCATCTGACAATCTAGGTGATCATTCTTTGGCAGGGTTACAGGAGAGTTTCACTGTTGAGCATCCATGTCGGTTCTGCTTTGCCAAAAGGAGTGAAATCCAGGAGAAGGAGGTCCAGTCAGGAGCATTTGAACTAAGAACCAAATAGCAACATGACAGGCAAGTAGCAGACGTGTTAAATTATGTGAGTTTGGTAAAGCAGTATGGTTTGAAAGGGGGCTGTGTTTTAAGTGAAAGGTTGGAACATTTTCACACAGTTGATGGTTTTCTACCTGACATAATGCACAACTTTATGGAGGGTGTCATCCCTACTGAAATGTCCTTGTGCATTAATGATTTGGTCTTGAGGAAGTTGATTTCTCTTGAATCCCTGAATCAAGATATCAAGCAGTTTCCTTACAAATTCTCAGACAAAGTTGATCAGACTCAGATCATCCCAGCCACCTTTGCCTCTAGAGCAGGGGTCTCAAACTCGCGGCCCGGGGGCCAATTGAGGCCCGCAGGATGATATTTTGTGGCCCCCTAGTTGACATCAAAGTTTAGTGTTAGTGCGGCCCGCACGTTGTTCTTAAATGCACCTTTTTGCTGAGTCTTGCCACACTTTTATTTTATTTTGTATCACTTATGGGCTACCATGGAAAGTCTCGTGACAGCTTCCGGCGGCGTTCAGAGTAACCGTTCATGTTCAGAATAAACATTCATGGTAAAGAACTGTTAATAATAAAGATTGAGAAGATTGGATAAGTTGTGCTCCTTTTTTTGGAATACGTGAAACCCTTTTTTTGTGGAATACTTAATGCGGCCCAGCCTGACCCAGACTCCACCTCCAGCGGCCCCCAGGTAAGTTGAGTTTGAGACCCCTGCTCTAGAGGTACTATCGGTGGTAATGCTCACAAAAACTGGGCACTAATTAGACTTCTGCCCCTCATAATTGGCTTTGACATCCCTGAACAAGATCAAACATGGGAAATGTTGCTACTTCTGAAAGACATTTTAGAAATGGCAGTGGCATTCAGGTTCACTGAGGATTATCTTGACTTTCCTGATGCAAAAGATTGCAGAGCACAGATATTTACTTTTGACAGTATTTCCTCATTTCAAATTGCGCCCGAAGCATCATTACCTTGAGCACTATACGCAGCTCCTCAGAATGTATGGACCACTAAGAGATGTGTGGACAATGAGATTTGAAGGAAAGCACAAATTCTTCAAACAGGTCATACGTGACACTAAAAACTTCAAAAATGTTGCACAGACTTTGGCTGTTCGCCATCAAAGGCTGATGGCTTACTACGTTGACTCATCCTCCTTTTTCAAGCCATCAATCCAGATAGAGAAGGTGGTACATTGACTTCAACTTTCCTGATAATGTTCAGGAATTCCTGAGACAGAGAAATGCTGTTCAGAACACTGTCCTCTCAGCATCATCTTTGAGCATTGATGGAATCAAGTATAATCCAGATATGATTGTATCTGTTGGTACTTGTTCAGGCCTTCCTGATTTCAGACAGATTTTCAAAATTCTTGTCATCAACAATGATGTTCTGTTTCTGTGTAAAGATCTGGCATGTTGGTACATTGAGCACCTACAACCCACAGTTGAACTGTGCAGTCATGTGCTATCACTGTCAGTTACCAAACCCTCAGATCTGAATGATCAATTTCCTTTGCCAGCATATACACTCAGGGACAGGACCTAAGCTACACTTAAAAATTATATCTTATGCTGAATGGATGACAAAGAACATTTCCATGTCAAAGGGAGTTCAGAAACTCAGCAAAAACCTTACTTACTCCCTTTCTTACTCTAAACACAAACATGCTTATTTTTGGAAAATCATCTGATTGCTCTAGTCTGTACATTGTCAGAAGATGGTGGGAATCTTCTCAAGCTTCAGGATGACACAAATCAATATTTAATTCAACTTATATATATACAGTATATATTTCAAGTGTTATGACATTAGATCATTGGGTTTTGTGAGAAAGATATCTATAACGTATAGTTTTCTTAACTTCTGTCACATCAGGCACGCTTTCCTGAGAGTGCAGCAGATAAATGCTATCCTGTGTGAAGGTCTGCTCCCATGCACACGGGATATTCAGTTCAAAATGTATTTACATTTATTTATCAGCAAACCTATTCATACACCTTAAACACTTGGATTATATGGTAAAAGCCACGTTGATTTTTTTATTTATACTTTTGTAGGTCATATAAGCAAAGATGAGTAGAACATTAAAAATTATTAATGAATTTGCAAAGAATGTTTTACATGATACAAAAGAAAATAAAAAAGACAATTTTAGTGAACTAACTCAACTCTTTAACTTTTGTAGAGAGACCAAATATAGAGATGAGGACAATACTCATAGTGATTGTTCATGAAAATGACATCAGAAAGATTACACTTCCTGTGAAACCACAGACAGTTGACTCACTGTTGGAACAAGAAAAGTTGGGACTTCATTACAAGTTCTCACTTCAGTTTGAGGATCCAGACTTCAACAATTCCCTTGTGAATCTTACTGACATTGCTGACTCGCCAGATAAGCCCACTCTGAAGATTGTCTCCCTTATGACAACACCAACATCTAGCACGGCAGACGCAAAGATCCTCTCTGTGGCTTCTAATTATCATTCAATCATAGTCAACGGACTGCATGACCAGAAACCTTTGAGATCCCTACTTTTCCTGTTGACGTCGAATACAGGTTACGTCAGGCAAATCTACAATACATGAAATACCAAACATATCTGAAAGTGTCTGCAGAGCTTAAGCATGAGATTCTTGAAAAACTCTCAGAGACCATATAGAGTTTCAAAGATTAACCAGACAAGGATAATTTTGAGGAAGTTGCTGCTGCTCTGATAAAAAAACACCCCTGCCTTACCCAACCTGGCTCCTTTAAGGGGTGGAATGGTTGGTATGGGTGGTAATAGCCTCAGGTGGAAAATGGGTAATTACCGCTCAAAACTGTGCCGAGCTGGATGTTTGGAGATATCCATTAATGGTGGGAAAAGAAGAGGACAACAGCCTCAGAGAAACATCAAAACACCCAAAAGGTCTGAAATCTATTTTCTGCCTAACTTCCCTGATGGTGAAGATAAAACCAGCATGGAGTCCACAAGAAAAGAGATGGTGGAAGATATGACAAAACGTCATCCTAATGCTTCGCTGATTGCCAAGAACATGAATTCTACATTTGCATTACGTAGAAAGGAATTGATAGAGATGGAGCCTGGCGTGAAAGATACAGTGGAAAGGTGGCCAGCTCTCTTTACAGAGAGTCAGGTGAGTACATTTTCTTGTGTTCTTGTTAATGTTGTCAAAAGAACCAAATTCGGTACCAGCCAGTGTTTGAAAGCCGTGTCTATCAGCAGATCAGTCAGTGAATCCCTAATACATCCGCTCATTGACCGATCCGCTGATAGACACGGCTTTCAAACACTCCGTGTATCTGTGTAAGCGCTCGGTGAAGAGCGTGAAGCAATGATCTTTGTAGCCAATCACAGACATATCTGTTGAGCACGTCAACACAATGGCCAATCTGAGGTGTTTGAGAATGCGCACACCAGCCCTCAAACTGCTAGCAGGAAATCCTGGTATCATCACATTTTCTAAAATTTCAGTTCCGTTGTGGGTACTTTTGGCAACACTAGTTCTTGTACTGGGTTCATATTATTTTGTCAAACATTTTCTATACAAATTGAACATTTTAATGCAACTTCATTTACCTCTTTTCAGGTTGATGTTTAAATTATACTTGTTTGTTTCAATGACATGTGATTAATTTTAGTCTGGCATACCTTGTTTTTTTTTTTGTTTTTTTTTGCAGAGTTCAGTCGCATATCTGGTAAAAACCTGCAAATGGAATTTTTCGAGAACTTGACAGATTCACTCAACGATTCATTTATATATTCAAGGCCAAAGGGGAGATATTGGATGTAAGCTTAAGAAGATTCTGCAACAGATTGAAAATGAGGTAAGCTACACAGACACACCCTAATTATTATTGTTTTTTATTGGTAAAACAACTATTGCATTTGCTGTTGTGTTTTGCTCTGTGTTGTGTTAGTGCTATGAGTGCTATTAACTCTTGCCCTTTACAATGTTACATAACTTTACAGAAATCTGACATCGTTGGGAGGTGAACAGCCGTTATTTGTGGCCTTCCACTCCTTGGAGAAGACCCGACCGATTTTTACAAGACCTATTTTGCAAGTAGCTTTGTCTGTGATATTTTAAACAAATTTTGCAATCTGATAGGAAACGTAATGAAGAAAGATAATACAAAAATTGAGGATACAGAAAAAGTCAATTAAATTAAGAATTAATAGAAAAATGAAAGAGAAAAACAATAAATTAGATAAGAGAGTAAGATCATAAGAAAGACAAAATAAAATAGGTAATACGTTTAGGAATTTAGACAAAGGTTGGACAAATAAAGGAAAGACACAACAGTCCAATAAGGAGGACAGAATAGAGAGAAGGTATTTCATCAAAAATCTCTTAATTTGTGTTCTGAAGATGAACAAAGGTCTTACGGGTTTGGAATGACATGTGTGAGTAATTAATGACATTATTCTCATTTTTGGGTGAACTATCCCTTCAACAAGAACTAATCTGCACTGGTCAAAAAAAGTTACTAATAAGCAAATACTTAATATTTTAGAATTTAATCATTATTGCAGTGATTGATGTTTCTCTTATGTTGTATGTTTGCCAATAATTATTTTATCCCTAAATGATGTGGTATGTAGATTTTTAGTTCTCAAACTACCATGTAAGATGTACTCATGTCCATATTCAAAGATGACAATGATGAGATTCATCAATTTATGAGAGATTGGCCACCACAGAGTCCTGAACTTAACCCTACTGAAAGTCTTCAGGGTGTGCTGGAGTTGACTTTACACTGCCTGGCCCCCAAAAAACTGGAGGCTCTTAACATTTAATTGGTCCGCCTATAGCTGTCATAATGTTGTGACATTGTTTCAACAATGTTTGGAAACATTTATTTACGTCAAGAGTTGCATTAATTTTTGGCCAAGATCTTGTAATGACAATGAGAGAGTCAAACAAATCCATATAGTCAATTCCAGCATATCCTAAAGGCTTTCAATAGAGTGAAGATCAATTCAATTCATACATGAAAATGATAACTCATGCTCACTGAACCACTTTTTCACAGTTTGAGTCCAATGAATCTCGACACTGTCATCCTGAAATATACAGTACAGGTGAATCTCAATAAATTAGAATGTCATGGAAAATTTCATTTATTTCAGTAATTCAACTCAAATTGTGAAACTCATGTATTAAATAAATTCAATGCACACAGACTGAAGAAGTTTAAATCTTTGGTTCTTTTAATTGTGATGATTTTGGCTCACATTTAACAAAAACCCACCAAATCACTATCTCAACAAATTAGAAGATGGTGACATGCCAATCAGTTAATCAACTCAAAACACCTGCAAAGGTTTCCTGAGCCTTCAAAATGGTCTCTCAGTTTGGTTCACTAGGCTACATTAGTTCACAGGCTAATTTATTGAGATGCACCTGTATGGACATGGGTGTTTTTCTGACATGGCAGTTTAAAGGGTTAGTTCACCCAAAAAAAAAAAAAAATCTGTCATTAATTACTCACCCTCATGTTGTTCCAAACCCGTAAGACTTTCATTTATCTTCAGAACACAAATTAAGACATTTTGGATGAAATCGGAGAGCTTCCTGACCCTGCATAGACAGCAATGTAACTGAAATGTTCCCAGACCCAAAAATGGACATCGTTAAAATATTCCATGTGACATCAGTAGTTCAAACTTAAATTATCAAAGCTACGAGAATCCTTTTTGTGCGCAAAGAAACAAAAAACACGCTTTGGAAAATGGATTCATGATGTACTGGCTTATAATATATATGTTCTACATTTTGAACACACAAAAAATTACGAACTGCAGCTTTAAAGAAAGAAATTGAAAATAATTACTGTTTTGACCCATTTTGATACCACAGCAAAATCTACCATTTTAACTAAAATAAAGTTCAGCATTTATTCAAGACAAGTGAACAGTCAGTAATAAAAGAATATATGTTCCTGTGGCTCAGTGGTAGAGCATTGCGCCAGCAGCGCAAAAGGTTGTGGGTTCGATTCCCAGGGAACACATACTAATGAAAATGTATAACCTGAATGCACTGTAAGTCGCTTTGGATAAAAGCGTCTGCTAAATGCATAAATGTAAATGTAAATGTAAATAAAATAAGAACTTATAAACAAATTGCAAGCAGTATCACCAAATAAATAGACAACAACAAAGACAAATAAAATTAAACAGGGGTTTCAGTTTTTCGGGTAGTTCTAACAATAGTATTTAGGTACAGAAACTGAATAATAAATTAATCATTGCTGTGATTCATTTGTTTCTGGAATGTTGTATGTTAAGCAAAACAAGTCTTAACTGATACAGTGTGTAGCTTTTCATTTCTTAAAGGGATAGTTCACCCCAAAATGAATTTTTTTTTAATTAATTACTCCCCTTCATGTTGTTCCAAACCCGTAAGAACTTTGTTCATCTTCAGAAAACAAATTAAGATGTGTTTGATGAATTCTGAGAACTCTCTGACCCTCCATAGACAGCAAGGGTCCTACCACGATCAAGGCACAGAAGCGGAGTAAGAACATTATTAAAATGATTCATGTGACATTAGTCGTTCAACCGCAATGTTATGAAGCTACGATAACTATCCCTTTAAGCAATGAAATCTACACACTGCATCAGTTATGTAATAATCATAGCAATGATTTAAACACTTTGGTATTTGCTTATTTAAATCCATACAGCAAGTTTTTTTTTTTTGGTCAGGCAATGTATATTTAATTTCTGTTGTGAAGACTATAGTGTTATTTTATATTTTATTATTCAGTTTCTGTACCTGAATAATATTGTTAGAACTATCCTAAAAACTTAAACCACTGTTTATTTAATTTATGTCTTTGTTGTTGTGTATTTATTTGGTGCTACTGCTTGTCATTTGTTCATAAGTTCTTATTTATTACTAACTGTTCACTTGCCTTGAATAAACGCTGAACTTTATTTTAGTTACATAAGTAGATTTCTGTGAGGTGTCAAAACAACAAAACTGTAATTATTTTTAAACATTCATCCAAAAGACACATACAGTTCAGTTTATTAACCGCTTCAGTGCCAAGTTACGGACTGCAGCTTTAATAAAAATAATACATTTTATTTTGTGGTAGCACAAGTAAAACATTCATATTGTGGGAAATTCTAAATATCATATCGCAGGAAAACAAAATATTGTACTTTCAGTTTTTTTTCTTCAGTATCATCCACTGCATCTGCTGCTGTATCCATTATGAAAAGGCCTTTACATCATAATACATTCATTTATTTGCATATTTATAACATGAATATATGCTCTTAAGGTATGATGTGACTTATTTTCACTTCATTCTTGTCATATGCTACTCACAACAGTGTAGTTGTAAGTTTGATTTCATGATTGATATGATTTAATTCACATGAAACATACAATATTTAAACCAAAATGCTTTAGGTATGTAAGTTTTCCTCATTGGAAGCCATTCTATTTGCTGCTATGTCAGAGAAATTGCAGACTGTTCTTTCAATGTTAATTCAAATGGTCAATGTATTCCTCAAAACTATGTTCTAGATGAGCAAATCTTTATCAATATATGAAAATTGTGAATTGTAAATGCACTTAAAAAATATATCTGGGGAAGGGCTCACATTTGGACCCCCCAATATCTATACCATGGTTACGCCCCTGGCTGTAACATATTGTTGTGCCATGATGGACCATTTTTCAGTTTGTTTATAATTGACCATTGCAGAGTTACAAAAATGGTAATCAGGACTAAAGAATGTATATTTTTTTCCTGTTGGAAAATGAGCAGTCTGCTTAATGTTAAGTAGCTGTCTTAGAATAGAGTTTAGTCTTTAAAAGAACTTTAAAATGAATAGGAAAGTTGTTCAGTACTAAAAACTGAAGATTGTTTTGTTTCCTGTTGGAAAACTTAAGTAACATTAAGTGGTTGGTTTTAGAAAATATGTTAATTTTAGAACACTGTTTATATATATATATATATATATATATATAATATAACTACTAAACTTGTTTACAGAGTGTTCACTGTGTTGTCCAATTCTGTATTTCACCACTGTGTGAAAAAACGTAAATGTTTTTTTTTAAAGGGGCATTGATTGTTGTATGTAATTGCTGTATGTGCAAAATTGCAGTATGCTGGTTGTTGATTTGAAGGTATGACTTGAGTAACATTGTTTTATGGAACAAATCAATATTTCAGTGTTGTGCCAAGAATGTCTGTCTTTGTTTTAGTAACTTAGAGTTTTGAGTACAACTTACTTGAGAAATTTAAGGTTATCAGTTTTCACACATTTTTGTAGTAATGTGAACAAACAAACTTGTTAAGATAACCGGTTTGTTTGTACTAAACTCATCTTAGTTGGCTCAACTTGTCAGATTGAGTTACGAATACTCAAGTTTTCTAGTTACCACTACAACTACAAAAATGATATATGTTAAGTTGTATCAACTCAAACTGTATGAACTAATTTGCTTGATCATTTTGAGGTAATCAGTTTCCACATGTTTTCTAAGTAAACTCAACTAATTATTTTTTTACAGTGGAAGTCACAAAGTCACTTGTCATTTAAAAAAAAAAATACACAAGCCCAGAAAAACAGCCTATAATGGTGATTTGAATTAAGTAAGTTAAATATTAACGGTATACCAAATAAATAAGGCATTCAATACTTTGAAATATTTTTAATTTAATAACTACATCGTTTAAGTTTTATCTTTAACTGTAAGCTGCTAAATATATTCAGCCAACACAGACTTCTTACTTATGTAGATTTTCTACTCTAAACTGAGTCTAAATAACTTAATGGTCCGCTCTATTTTGACATCGGCTTGTCAGACGTTTCGTTCCATTATCACGGTCAATCATAGCAATGACTTGTGGCATGATTTAACATTCATGTTTGTCATTCCTGAAACAGTGTACGTGGATGATTGGTCCTCTTACACAAACCAAAACTTTTCTTCAAGTTGTTAATATATTATGCAGAGAAACCGAACAAAGGGCGATCCCTTTACAGCACAGTATAGTTGACCGGAAATGACTGACCTAGCTTATCTAAAAGAAGGAAGTATTCGTGCATATGGTCAATTGATTGAGGGTGTAAATATTCCTGTGGGCCAAATGGAAAGTATCACGTTCAGAGAGCAGGTCTGGAGTCTAATTGATAGGGATCATATATTACACCTAAAACATGATGATAATATTAAAACACTGACTCATTCTCTTCAGAAATACAAGACTGATGTTGATTGTAATGATACTGTGTGATTAGTGTTTGTGTTGATCAGTGTTGTGTGTGATTGTGTTGTAGAGCAGCTGCAGTATCTCTCAGCTGTATCAGTGCAGTCACTGTGACTCTGACTGACGGAGGTTTTTGTACGACTCTTTATCACTGTGTGAACACAGCTTTACTGTTGAGATAGTGTACACTCTGACAGTAATAATCTCCTGTATCTTCAGGCTGGACTCCACTGATGATCAGAGTGAAATCAGTTCCATGATCTGCTCCATTTCCACTGAATCTTGATGGAGTTCCAGTATGACGGGTTTTGATGTAGTACACTAAAAGTTTAGGAGTTTCTCCAGTTTTCTGTAAGTACCAGGAGATACAGTTCTTACACCAACCATCTGAAGGGTCTCCAATGGCGCTGCTGGTTTTACAGGTCAGAGTGACTGTTTGTCCGTTCTGAACATGTTTCTCTGTTGGAGTCTGAATTACAGTCACCTGTCCTGCAGAATCTAAAGAATATTTAAACTACATTAAATTGAAAAAGTTTTACAATTATTGTTAACGTCTTGAGCTAATTTAATTAAAGGTCTTACCTTGAAAATACATCCCTAAGATCAAAATCAAGATGATGAATATCATTGTAGTTGTTGTGTCTGTTATTATGATAAACCGTGTCAGTCATGAAGTGTTAAACTCACAGCACTATAAACTCTCTCAGAGCACTGAAGCGTGTGCTGACAATGCAAAGTGACTCTCGCTATTTAAATCATTTAACTGAAGAATGTTGATCACTCTTAAAGACATTTACCAATATACAATTATCATTTTCCAACAAATTTCTAATGCCACAACATTCTATCAACAGCCTTTACTAAGACACTGCAGGTGACTGAATGTGTCGTCATGTTATAATTCATAACAATCTATATTAAACTGACAGATTTATGAGGGACAGTATTAAGTTCATCACTATGTTGTTAATGTGAATTTTAGTTCAGTGACACTGAAAATAAGAGGGAAATTTCACAAAGTCAAACATTTCAAGGAACAAATACCTAATGAATACAGTACGCCATAATAATAACCTAGCAACATCTGCCTTTATTATAAATCATATACAGAATGTTTGAGTGTTTTTCTAAAGCTTTACTGTAGCTTTGTAAATGTATTGTGCACTATTTTGTGCACAATACAATGTTATTTTTTGAAGATAACTTATCAGCTATTTGCCAAATGCTCGTGTCTGCTGATGTTCAGCTAAAAGTTCATTCCCAAGCTGGTGGCACGTGCTGCTGAGTCTTTATTTTTGTGAAATATTGGATGAATGTTTCAGGAAGTTTATTTTGTTTGTAAGTGTTCATTTGTTTCAGAAACACTCATCAGACTGGGGGTAATACTGAAACAGGTGCTTTCGGGTAAAGTGAGGCTCAGTGATTTCACGATTTCAATAAAGGGGTCTAGAAACAATGACACTCAATGACACACATATACGCTAAAGGAATCACACATATACGCTCGCATTCAGTGAACTCAACGAAAGAAAAAATAACGGTAATCTACTGGGCAGCTGTAGTTTGCTAGGATTGTCCTGTTAATTTATAGCTCTTCATTTTACAGTATGTTACCATTATTATACCATGTGGTAACTCATTTTATTTTGGAAACTGATTGCTTCAAAACATTTGAGTTAAAAAAGTGTTTATATGGTGTTAGTACAGTGCACTTATTTCATTTGAGTCCACTAAGAAATATTTCTTACTATAAAACCACAAACACTTAAAGTGTAATAATAAAGCAACCATACATACCTTTTACTCAAATCTTTGTAGATTGTCATTAACTAGCAATAGCAAACATTTACATACTAAAATGTTTTGTAAAGAGATTCAGAGTTATTTTCAGGCCGAGGTAGGTGTATGCTTTTGTGGTCTCGATGGTTCTGTGTGCTAGTGTGAATGTGTGTGTTGGTCCCTGAGATCTGGAGCGTTTCTGGAACATCATGACTCAGGAGGACCTCAGCAGATTCAGGCTGTCCTGAAGCCCCTCTTCAGTGGGCGACAGGAGGACCAGGTCATCTGCGTAGAGAAGACACTTTATCTCTGTGTCGTGTAGAGTGAGACCTTGAATGGGGGCGTGTTCTAATATGTCGGCCAATTGGTTGATGTAAATGTTGAAGAGGGTGGGGCTTAAACTGCAGCCCTGTCTCACTCCACGCCCCTGGGGGAAGAATTTGGTTCTTTGGTTTCCAATTTTAACCGCACATTGGCTGGCTGTGTACATCGATTTGATCAAATCGTAGAATTTTCCCCCTATTCCACTGTCTAAAAGTTTTAGGTATAATCCTTCATGCCAGATTGAATCGAATGCTTTCTTGAAATCAATGAAACAAGCAAACATTTTCCTTTGTTTTGATGTACATATTTGTCAATTAGTGTTTTTTAATGTAAAAATGTGGTCGGATGTGCGACATTTTGGAAGAAAGCCAACTTGGCATTTACTCAAGGCATTGTGCTTCATAAGGAAGTGCAGCAGTCTGGTGTTTAAGATGCTGCAGTGCACCTTCCCCAGGTTACTGTTCACACAGATGCCTCTGTAGTTGTTGGGGTCTAATTTGTCTCCGTTCTTGTGAATGGGGCTGATGAGGCCCTTGTTCCAGATTTCAGGGAAGAACCCGACACACAGAACATCATTGAACAGTTTTAGCATGGCCAGTTTGAAGCGTTGGTCTGTGTGTTTCAGCATCTCGTTCAGGATGCTGTCGACACCGCAGGCTTTCTTGGGCTCGAGGACCCGTAGTTTGTCTTCCAATTCGTTCAGTGTTATGGGGAAATCTAAGGGGTTTTGGTTCGCTTTAATCGATCTTTCCAAATTGTCTAGTTTATTAATTATTTCATTTTGATTAGAATTGTGAATTTCGGTTGGGCTATATAATTCTTGGAAATGAGTTTTCCACGTCTCCCCATCTTGGATGGCCAGAATTTCTTGGTTTGGTTTGTATAATAATTTCCATTTATCCCAAAATTTGTGTGAGTTTATAGATTTTTCAATTTCTTCAAACTGGTTTTGCAAAAACTGTGCTTTTTTTCCGCCGGAGTGTGGCTTTATATTGTTTTAGTGCCTCACAGTAATGAAGGCAGAGGTCCGGATTATCTGGTTGTCTGTGTTTTTGATTTGATACATTTCTGAGTTTTTTTCTCAGAGCCTTACAGTCCAAATCAAACCATTTGTCAGTGTAGCCCACTGGAATATAATTCTAGAATGTAGTGGGTTATATTGTTTAATTTACCATTTGTGTAATTTAGTATCACAGTCAGAACTGAAAGGTAATGTAGTCTAACGCTTCATATACTGAGTCACAAAATACGTGTGATTTGTTGATCGTTAATTTCATTGGTTCGTATGTGTTAAGTCCCTCCCTCCTGGGAAAATAAGAGTTTTTGATTGGGGAATGAGGGAGGAGAGACGTACAGCTGAGGAGAGAGCTGATCAGAGCGATTTAGCTGACAGATTGCGGAAAATACAGTGAATTAATCGATAGATCATCGTATTAATACTTTTGAAGTGTATATATTCCGTGTGTATGCATGAGTGGTTCCGTTAATTCTTTTGTTAATATTTACATTCGGAGTGTACGTTTTCCGTTACCGCGGTTACGTCATTAGCTCGTAAATAGCAGACAGACTGTGCTTAAAGTTATCGTCAATCATAACTTTCCAAAAAAGGACAAAAGTACTGAAATCTTTGTGAGTTCATCTTGTAATTGACCCGAGGGAGACCAGATAGCGTCTCAGATCACCGTGAGGTCTGAGATTCCTCTGGCTGCGTTGGAGTGACACACATTGGCTGACAGGGACAGCTCAGGACGAGCATCTGCACGAGGAGGCCTTCCACGGTGTTTCACAGTCCAAGTAATTCAGGTACACTTGTTTACATTTTGTTTTGCGCTCAGGAGAGTGAAGAGGCCAGTTTCTGTTTCCACGGCCACTACGCACTCAAGCCACGATTCAGGCCTGCTCCGGGGTGGGTTGAGAAAGTGTGCGTGTGTGTTCTGTGTGTGTGTGTGTGTGTGTGTTCTGTGTGTGTGTGTGTGTGTGTGTGTGGGCCCACAGTGTTTAATATCCGTTCATATGGTGTTATTCAGCATGCTTAAGAAATGTGAGTGTTCAGAGTAATATTTTGAAACACAAAGTGAGTTATTCTATACATTTAATTTCAATGGGTTAGTTTGCTCACTTAACTCGAAGTGTGTTTGACTCAGAGGTCAATTTAGTCTATCTTTCATTTGTGATATTTCCCTTTTTGGAGTTAAATTATACCAAACTTGAGATCATCTTGATTGTGTAATAATTTGTCAATTTAATCTTGAGCTATTTCTTACCCTTTAATTCTACTTTAATTAAATTCTATATATTTTCTACTTCAAGTGTTTTATTTATTCAAAGGAGTTTATTTGTAACCAGTGAACTTGGGTGAGCATAGATTTTATTCTGAGTAACTTTCTGAAAGAGAAGTATTTAATTCAGTGACATCAGAGGGGCCTTTTAATACAACATCTCTTAGGCACTAGTTTATTGAACCTGGTACTGCCCTTTACTAAACCATAATAAAAGGAGGTAGGGGGCGCTACACAATTTGGGGGCTCGTCCGGGATCTCCCTCTGATAGGTCACTGCTGTGTTCCTGAAAAAAGAAGACAGATTGAATCAGCCACGTCCAAGCCCATCTTGCCATCTCATTCTAAGTAACTGATAAGTGAATAAACAGTTATCATGGCTCTGAGAAAAGACCCCAGCCTGCAAACGGAGTTAATCAGCTGGTGCAAAGATGTTAGTGTTGATGAAAGTCATGCTTTAATGTTGATAAATGTACCTGTCCACACAGAAGTGGCCGAGATGGAAGAGGTAATGGAAACAGTGAAAGCTCTAGGGAGAGTTCGTGTCAGAGACACAAGAGAAGGACCTACTTCACTTTCTCTGTTAGTGTTGTGTGAGTGCAGACAAGCCATTGACCACACACACCTACCTCCGGAAGTGTCACCTGGAGAGAGGAAAGAGCCATGGACCATCATAGCAGTCCTACCAAGGAAATCCGTAACTGACACTGCCTCTGGAGATTTTGCAGAGAGACTTACTAAGTTCCTGATGGAAGAAGGTAAATCACTCAGTGACGTACAAACATTGTTCACTCCCCGCAGCACAACTGATAGTTCTCCTGAGTCCATCATACGCGCCATGGGTGAGGTCCTGGAAAGGACTGTAAAGCAACCCAGTGACGCCAATGCATACCGACGCCTGCGCATGTTTTCGGCCATAGTTCCTATCCCCCCAGGAGAGGAGAATATGGAGACATGGATTGAACAAGCGAGGCTTATGATAACTGAGTGTGAATGCTCTGAAAAAGACAAACGGCGACGAATTGTAGAAAGCCTGAAGGGACCTGCATTGGAGATCATAAGAGCTGTCCGGTTTTCTAATCCTGAGGCTAGTGCACTTCAGTACTTGGAAGCATTAGAGAGCACATTCGGATCATCTGAGTCTGGTGAGGAGTTATATTTCAAGTTTCGTCTCATGCGCCAGAGCACTGGAGAGACTCTCTCTGAATTTCTGAGAAGGATAGAGAAGATGCTTAGCAAAGTAGTAGAACGTGATGGGTTGTCTCCAGGACTTGTGGATAAAGTAAGAATTGAACAGCTTATTCGAGGGGCAGTGAACTCTGATATGATGTTGCTCCAACTGCGACTAAGAGAGAGAAAGAATCACCCACCTTCTTTTCTGAGTCTGCTGAAGGAGATACGTGAGGCAGAGGAGAGTGAGGCATCTCGACACCGAATGTCAGCTAAAGCAAAAGCCATACATTACCATGAAGAGGAAAGAGCCAGCACCTCTGTCATCCAAGAACTCAAGGCCGAGATTCAAGCGTTAAGAACACAGATATGTGGAGGTGAGTCAAAAACAGTGTCTACTTCATCCCTGGTAATTAAACCAAAAGAAAAACAGATACAGCAGACTGGAAACACTGATGATTCTGAAGTCCAAGATTTAAGAAAACGGGTCCAAAACCTGCAGCAGCAGTTGGCCATTATGAGTGTTAGCTCTACTCAACCCTCATCTCAATTTCCAGAGACGCCGCCAAAGCTCTCCAATTCGTTCACGTCCCTGAAAGGAAAGTCAGCTAAAACAAGAGATGATTACTTCTGCTACAGATGTGGAGAGGACGGTCATATTGCGACAAAATGTAAAGCTCCACCAAACTCGGATCAAGTCATTCAAAAACTGATTCGTTCTCTGCGGCAAGTAAAGAGTGAGAAGTATGAGATTGACGAGCACAGCAGAAATAATAATCAAGCCTGTTTCTCTAGGAAGAGTCAGACAGACATCAGTGAGTTCAGTAGTCTTCCCAAAGGCCTAGTTGGACCGGCCTCAACTGTGGAAGTGAAGCTAAATGGACACGTATGTCACGCCCTGTGGGACACTGGATCGCAGGTGACGATCGTGTTTGACAGCTGGTTTTCCAGAAATCTTCCAGATATGCCCATTCACCCCCTGACTGGATTGTCAATATGGGGGCTCAGTTCATCTAGTTATCCATATAAGGGGTATATAGTTGTCGATGTCACATTCCCTGCTTCTGTTACTGGTGTGGAAGAGTCACTGTCCATTCTTGCCCTCGTATGCCCTGATCCTCAAGGTCCTCCACAAGTGCCAGTTATAATTGGTACCAATGCCAGTTTCTTCAAACGACTATCTACGCTCAGTCAAGGTATAGATGGATCCAGTGTCGCACATGCTTTGAAAATCCAGACCCGACATACTACTATTCATCTGCCCCAGCTGCGAGAGAATGAGAAACTCCCTGACAAGCCTGAAGGAAAAGTGCTGTGGATAGGACCTGGTGACTGTGTGGTTCCGCCCAGAGGGGAAGTACATGCCGTCTGTCAAATGGAAACTGACAAGCCTCTGAGAATGGAGATCTTCATTGTAGACACAGCGGAAGAAAACCGTCTTCCAGCTGGAACATTCATTACCCCTTTAGTACTTCCGTCTTCCGCAGTAGATGGGAATAATATCCAAGTCCTGGTCCATAACGAAACATCTAAGGAAATTTATATTCCTTCAGGAACAGTAGTCGCCATGTATATCCACAGACACGCTCACAGTGCCTTCCGTAGGTTCCAACAGCTCCAAAGTAATAGACCCAAAGTTGTTTGATTTTGGCGATTCATCTATCCCTGAGGCTTGGGAACAGAGACTGCGTCAGAGGCTGTCTGCCAGAGGAGATGTGTTTTCCACCAATGAGTGGGACGTTGGATTAGCCAGCGGGGTCGAGCATCACATCGGGCTGCGAGACAGCAAGCCATTCAGAGAACGATCCAGACGCATTGCTCCTGCGGATATCGAGGATGTACGATGCCATATTAAGGAACTGTTAGCGGCAGGAATCATTAAGGAGTCGAGGAGTCCATATGCATCACCCATAGTAGTTGCAGACTGAAAGTCTCGATTGACAAGTGCCAGTTTTGCCAGTCCCAAGTCCGTTACGTGGGGCACATTGTGTCAGCTGCTGGAGTATCACCAGACCCAGCCAAGATTGAAGCAGTAACTCGCTGGAAGATGCCCACCGACCTGAGGTCATTGAGATCTTTCCTGGGTTTTTGTGGGTTTTATCGACGCTTTATAAAGGGTTATTCATCTATTGTGAGGCCGTTGACTGAACTCACCAAAGGGTATCCGCCAACTTCTGGTCACAACAAGAAGGCAAAGAATGGAACGCAGTACTTCAAGGAATCCGAACCATTTGGAGAACGCTGGGATGACGCCTGTACATCAGCCTTCCACAAAATCATTCATTCCCTCACACACGCGCCAGTACTGGCTTTTGCCGATCCCACCAAACCATATATCCTTCATGTAGATGCCAGCATGAATGGGTTGGGCGCTGTACTGAATCAGGAACACCCGAATGGTTTAAGACCCGTGGCTTACGCAAGCCGAAAACTGAGTTTATCCGAACAGCGTTACCCCATTCATCAGCTGGAGTTCCTGGCGCTTAAATGGGCCATTGTGGACAAGTTCCATGACTACCTGTATGGTGCACAGTTTGTGGTTAAAACAGACAATAATCCGCTCACCTATGTCTTGTTAACTGCCAAGTTGAGTGCAACAGGTCATCGCTGGTTAGCCGCTCTATCAACCTACAACTTCAGTTTGCAGTACAAGCCAGGAAGTCACAACATCGACGCGGATGTGCTGTCCCGTTATCCCTATGGATCAAGCCATGACTCTGGATGGAATGAGATACCCAAATGCGGGGTGAAGGCCATCTGTCAATTAGCTGTAACTGAGGAAAGTGAAGAGTCATCCTTGCGACTGGTAGACCAGCTAGGGGTTTCCCCTCAGAGCGTTCCAGAGGCTTTCTCTTGTCCTACAGCCCTTGGTATTTGTCCTATGGAACAACTGACTCATGCTGAGTTAAGGAAAGCGCAAGAGGAGGATGTGGTAATTGGTAAAGTGATGAGAGATGTGGAGTGTGGGAAAATACTTACCGTTGCAAAGAGTTCTGATTCCACCGTTGCTCTGCTACAGCGTCAAGGTCCCAAGTTGATGATCCAGAACCAGCTTCTGCACCGTGTCACAAAAAGTTCCAGTGGGAAAGAAAAGAAACAACTCGTCTTACCTGCAAAGTACTGGTCTCAAGTCCTGCATTCCTTGCATGATGATTCAGGTCATTTAGGAGTAGAGAGAACTACAGAACTCCTGAAGGATCGCTTCTATTGGCCTAGAATGTCTGTGTACATTGAACATTATGTCAAGAATTGTGGCCGTTGTATAGCACGCAAGACATTACCCAAGAAGTTTGCACCCTTACATCACATGACCAGCAGTGGGCCTTTCGATTTAGTGTGTATCGACTTCTTGTCAATTGAACCCGATTCAAGAGGCATGGGTAATGTCCTAGTTGTCACAGATCATTTCACCCGTTACGCCCAAGCGTTTGTAACCAAAGATCAGAAAGCTCTAACAGTGGCGAAGATACTGTGTGACAAATTCTTTGTTCACTATGGCCTACCCTCTCGTATCCATTCAGACCAGGGGCGGGATTTTGAAAGTGGTCTCATAAAAGAGCTGCTAAGAATGCTCGGGATACGAAAATCAAGAACTTCACCCTACCATCCCCAAGGCGACCCACAGCCTGAAAGGTTCAACAGAACACTTCTTTCCATGCTTGGTACGCTGGATCCTGCAGAGAAGAGCAGATGGAGTCAACATGTTAATCGATTAGTACACGCCTACAACTGTACTAAGAACGATGCCACTGGGCATTCGCCATATTATCTTCTCTTCGGAAGGGAGGCTCGTCTGCCAGTGGATCTGTGTTTTGGGACGTCGCCTGATGGGGTGGGAGTCAGTAACCATCACCAGTATGTGGAGAGAATGAAGTCAGAGTTGCAGAGAGCATATCAGTTAGCAACTGAAACTGCCCAGAAAAGTCAACAGAGGAACAAACGGTTGTATGACAAACAAGTGAAACGTCAGACTCTAGAAGTGGGAGATAGGGTGCTGATAAAAAAATCTGGCACTGACTGGAAAGCACAAACTTGCCGACAAATGGAATTCTGTACCATACCTGGTGATAGAAAAGCTGAAGAACTTACCTGTTTACCATCTGAAACCTGAATCAGGGATGGGAGGTGTAAGGACTTTACACCGAGATCATCTTTTACCTGTTGGGGGTGAAGTGAGGTTGTCCGTTCCTGAAGTCTCAAGGACAGTTTCTGCGCCGCCGGAGACCAGGACAAGAACTGTGGAGAGAAAACAAAGAAAATAATTAGGAGGAAGGAAGGTGACACGGAGTGAAGGAGCACCCAGAACTGAGTCTGAAAGTGAGGAGGATGATCTGTGGTATTGCTACCCGGATAGAATAGAGAGACAGCCCAGGCCAGAGAGTGATGAACAAGATGGATCTGCTGTGGAGAAGAACACAGTTTACCGTGGAGGTGAATTGGATAGACCCCATGCAGAAGTTGTTGAGCCGACGTTCACTGCAGAAGGCCATGCAGAAATACCAGATCAGAGTCCAGAAGAAATGGTAGATCCTGGTTTAGAAGGGGGAGATCCCGGTGCAGATAATACTGCCAGAGAGGTAGTAGAGCCTGTCCATTCCCACCCCAAAAGAAACAGAAGACCTGTAGTCAGGTTGAGCTATGACAGCTTGGGCCGGCCCACTAACCGACCTTTAACCCTGGTTCATAGAGGAATGGTCATAAATGTTGAGGGTGGGAAATCCGAAAAGAAACCCTGTAGCACAGTTTGGTGTCACACTATGGCACAGTGTACTCGATGTGCTCAGGTGAGTGCTCAAATGGAGCCCAGAGTCACAGTTAAAGTGTAGAGAAATAATCTCATGGGGTCATGAGATGTTTAGAAGGGGAAGCATGTAGCCCACTGGAATATAATTCTAGAATGTAGTGGGTTATATTGTTTAATTTACCATTTGTGTAATTTAGTATCACAGTCAGAACTGAAAGGTAATGTAGTCTAACGCTTCATATACTGAGTCACAAAATACGTGTGATTTGTTGATCGTTAATTTCATTGGTTCGTATGTGTTAAGTCCCTCCCTCCTGGGAAAATAAGAGTTTTTGATTGGGGAATGAGGGAGGAGAGACGTACAGCTGAGGAGAGAGCTGATACGGAACGAGTACTGCGTCTTGTAAAGACGCATACGGGAAAATGCCTTTTTTCTCCTGAACTGAAGTCTTATTTAATCACGCAGTGAAACTGCACGACTATTGGTTCGTGCAGGTGTAGAAAAACGAACCAATGGGTCGGCAGCGGAGCTGCACGAACCTATGGCGACGATACCCGCCAAATTCCCGCCGAAACGGGCGGGGCATCTGGCTATATAAGCGGTCGTTTCGCCATAGGATCCTCAGGTTTACTTCGACTGAAGCGACGACTGAGTCGTGCAGCTACCTGGCACGGCAAAGTACGCAGTACTCGTTCCGTATCTCAGGGAACCGAGGTTACGATAGTAACCGAGTACGTTCCCTATCGATACTCCACTCGTACTGCGTCTTGTAAAGACGCATATGGGAACTGAATTTAATCACGCCGTGCTAGGGTAGATGAACGACTGTATATACTTCCATAAAGTATGTTTGCCCATAGGGAAGTAAGTAGTATACTTCAGGCTAAAGCGAGCTAAACTCATAGAGGTCATGCTCGGCCTGGATAATCGTTCCACTTCTGTATACTCAGTTAACTGGAGTATGCAGGGTGCCAATCAGAGAGCCTGAGCGCATTGCGGTCAAGAAATCTCTGACAGGATTGTTCCCACAGTGTATGTGTACAAGCTCATCTAAGCAGAGAGGACTCTGGCCTGTAAGGCCGGTATGTCCAGGTTATAAAACCTAGCAAATGTGGACGGAGTGGCCCAGCCAGCCGCCGTACAAATCTCTGTAATGGAGATCCGTATGCCTAAAAGGGGCGGAACGCTCAAAGTAGATTCTCAGAGCTCTGACAGGGCATAACAAAGATAACTCCCGGTCCTCTTCAGATGGAGGAAGCGCGGAGAGCGTGATGACCTGAGCTCTGAACGGGGTTGAAAGTACCTTAGGTACGTAACCATGCCTTGGTTTCAGGACGACCTTGGAGTCGTTAGGCCCGAATTCCAGGCAGGCAGGGCTAGTAGAGAGCGCCTGCAGGTCTCCAACTCGCTTAACCGACGCTAGTGCTAGTAGCAGAGCAGTTTTCAGCGAAAGTGACCGGAGGTCCATAGACTGTAGCGGCTCAAAGGGAGGGCCTTTCAAGGCCCTCAGTACAGTGGGCAGATCCCATGTAGGGACAGTAAGGGGCCGAGGTGGATTCAACCTCCTGGCTCCCTTCAGAAAACGGACAACTGAGTTGTCTCTGTCTACCGACTGGCCCGTTATAGGGGCATGAAAGGCCGCTATAGCTGCTACGAACACCTTGAGTGTAGAGTGAGAACGTCCTTTATCTAGCAGTTCCTGCAGAAAGGACAGAACCACCGCTAACTCAGAGGTAGAGGGGTTTTCACCACGGTTGAGGCACCAAGTGGAGAAAACAGACCACTTAAGGGCATAGAGGCGTCTCGTAGACGGGGCTCTAGCCTCAGAAATGGTGTTTAACACTCGCTCTGGGAGGCCAGTAGGCTCCCATTGAGCGGCCAAATGTAGAGAGCCCACAGCTCGGGTCGAGGGTGCCATATTGTTCCGTTCGCCTGAGAGAGGAGATCCCGTCTCAGGGCACGGGCCAGGGGGCTGCTGTCAGTAGCTGAGTCAGCTCTGACAACCAAGGTTGGTTCCTCCACAAGGGGGCCACCAATAGCACCTTGTGACCCTGTTCCTGATACGCCTGACGACCTGTGGAAGCAGGGCGATCGGGGGGAATGCATAAAGGAGGAGGTTGGGCCAGTCGTGGGCCAACGCGTCCCTGTCCTTGAATAATAAGTTGGGCAGTGAGAGTTGTCTTTGGAGGCGAAAAGGTCTACTTCTGCCTTGCCAAAGGTCTTCCAGATCTTCTGAACCACCTGCGGATGGAGCATCCACTCCTCTGAGGGGACATTGCTCGAGATAACATATCCGCTCCTTGGTTCAGTCTGCCGGCAGGTGTGCTGCCCTCAGCGAGTGCAGGTTGAGCTGAGCCCATTCCAGAAGGCGCTCTGCCAGAATAAAGAGGCGCTCGAGGAGACACCTCCTGGTGATTTATATAGGACACCACGGACATGTTGTCTGAGCGATCAGCAAATGGCGCCCCTATTAGGTCCGGCAGGAAAAACTGGCAGGCTCGACAAACTGCTAGCATTTCCAAGCAGTTGATGTGGAAGCCGCCTCCGTCTTCGACCAATGGCTGAAGGTCGGTTTGCCTCGCACAGCGCCCAACCTGTGTTGGAGGCGCCTGTCGTGACAACTTTCCTGGTGTGGACCAACCCCATGGCCACCTTCTCCATCCACTGTGGGTTCTTCCAGGGGTCAGGGCTGTTACAACAGGCCTGATTCACCCTGATATGCAAGCGTCCGTGACGCCATGCGTTGTGTGGAACCCGTGGTTTCAACCAGCGTTGAAGGGGCGCATGCGGAGCAGGCCCAGCTGTAACACTGGCGATGCTGCGCCATAAGGCCCAGCATTCTCTGAAACACTTTGAGTGGGCGAGCGGTGTCGCTCTTGAAGGTGGCCGCGAGTTTCTGAATGGCCAGAGCGCTGCTCTGGCGCTATCACCGCTCTCATGTGAGCTGAGTCCAGAACTGTACCCAGGAACGATATTCGCTGGCTGGGAGACAGTGCGCTTTTGGCGAAATTGACCCTGAGCCCCAGGCGCTCTAAGTGGCTGAGGATGAGGGTTCTGTGTGAAAGTAGTTCCACCTCTGACTGGGCCAGAATGAGCCAGTCGTCGAGGTAGTTGAGAATGCGGATTCCCATCTGTCTCAGAGGGGAAAGAGCCGCGTCCATGCACTTCGTAAAAGTACGGGGGGCCAGAGACAGCCCAAAGGGTAGGACCGTGTACTGGTAAGCCACTCCCTCGAAGGCGAATCTCAAGAATCGTCTGTGATGGGGGGCTATCTGGATGTGAAAGTATGCGTCTTTCAGGTCCAGAGAACAGAACCAGTCCTCTGTGCGAATCTGCGAGAGGATCTGCTTCAGCGTGATCATCCTGAACGGCCGTCTCATGAGGGCGTGATTCAGGTGTCTGAGATCGAGTATGGGCCGGAGGCCGCCATCCTTTTTGGGGACGAGGAAGTAACGGCTGTAAAAGCCTGACTCACTCAAAGCTGGAGAAACCATTTCTATGGCTCCTTTTTCCAGCAGCGTCATCACCTCTGAGCACAGAACACGAGCGTTCTCGCCCTGCACCGAGGTGGAGACCACGCCACTGAAGCGCGGGGGTCTTCGAGCGAATTGGAGTGAATAACCTCGTTTTATTATCCCCATAACCCACTCTGACACTCCGGGGATGGCCTGCCAGGCCTCGGCCCGCGTGGCAAGGGGTTGGATAAACTCGAGTGGCCGGCTGCACGGAGGCAGGGCACTCGTGAGGGACGGAAGAGGAAAATTGCTCTCTTTTGAGAATGTTTGTGTTTTATTTTTTCTGCTATCACAGCAGACAGTTGCATGGTCGCTTGTACGGACCCTTGTAGCAACAGACACACCCTCTGCACCCGGAAAAGAACGGGTGCCAAGAGGTTTCTCATGAGAGGCCTTTTGGTGGGCGGTCCGCCGTGGCGGGACTCGAACCTCTCCTCTTCCTGTCCTGCAGATCAGGAGGACGCCGGGGCAGGGTCCAACGCTATCTTGAGTCGGGGCCCTGGGCGCTCGGAGGGGTGGCGCCTGGCTGAGCGTGAACGCCCTCGCGGCTGCTGAGTTCTAGCAGGCTGAGGGGCGTAAACGGCAGGTGCAGGTTTCGCGGGCTGCTGAGTCGGCGCAGTCCTGGGGCGACTCTGAGCAGCTGCTGGGCTGGAGCGCTTGGGCAGGAAGTGTCGACAGCCTGTGACGCCTTTCTGTGCTTCTGTGAAGCGCTCAGCGAATCCTTTCACCGCAGGTCCAAAGAGGCCGCTGGGGGAAATTGGAGCATCAAGGAAGGAGACCCTGTCCGCGTCCTTGATCTCCGTCAGCGTGAGCCACAGGTGGCGCTCGAGCACTACCAGGCTGGCCATAGACCTTCCTATGGCTTGGGCGGTAGTCTTGGTGGCTCGCAAAGCTAGGTCCGTTGCGCTTCTCAGCTCCCTGAGAGTCGCAGGATCAGGCTCAGACTCATCTACGGCAGAGAGGAGCTTGGCCTGATAGACCTGGAGAACCGCCATAGAGTGGAGCGCCGAAGCCGCCTGTCCAGCTGAAGCGTAGGAGCGTCCAGCGAGCGCTGAAGTGGTCCTGCATGGCTTGGACGGGTGACTGGCTTTCGCCTTCCAGCCGATGGCAGTGGGTGGGCAGAGATGTGCAGCCACTGACTCATCCAGTTGAGGCATCCTCTCATATCCCTTTTCTTCAGCGCCGTCAACCGTAGTGAGGGCAGATGAAGCGGAAGTACGGAGGCGGGCAGAGTAAGGGAGCGCAAGATCTCGTGAGCTCGCCGTGAACTTCAGGAAGAACGGCGATGGTCGTTGTTGAGGGCCTGACGGCGCCCGGCAGAAACCACTCATCCAGACGGCTGCGAGAGGGCTCCTCTGGTGGAGACCACTCAAACCCAGCTCTTCAACCGCTTTGGAGAGGACACGGAAAAGTTCGGCATCCATCCCGGCTTTGGCGGCGCTGGGCGCGGGCAAACCTGAGGGGGCGGGGTCAGTCACTGAGCCCGACAGCTCCTCAGCATCTGAAGCTACCAGTGACATGCTGTCATCGGCCAGCTCATCGTCACTTCCCCCGAACGAGACCAGATCGCTCACGCTTGCAGAGGGACGCTGGTCAGGTTGGATAAAAAGGACGGGAGACATCTCTCCGTGTGTGGCGAAAGCGAGGCACGCGGGATCTGAGCCGGCGTGAGCTCGCTCTCAACCGGCGCTGAGAACCTCTGCCCGCTGTTTTTCCTCACATGTCCCTGTGAGGAAGAAAACGGAGGGCGCGAGGCGGTATCGCTCTCTGAAACTGAAAAGCGTCTTGGCGTGCGCGAAGGCGAGACTGATGCTCTCGCGGTGAGAACAATCAGAACCAGCGAGCGCGGCATCCGCATGGGATTTCCCCAGGCAGGAAACACACTCGTTGTGACCGTCATCGGCGTGCAGGGGAGACCTGCACGAGCCGCAGTAACGGTGCGGCATTAGAACGCCGATTTGCTCTTTTAGAGATTTACGTGATATGATCACCGGATAGCTGCAGCGAACGGGACCGAAACTGCTGCGATGCTGGGGCGCGTTGAAGGCGGATCAGCCGAGCAGATCGAGGTCGCTGGGTCCTACTGCGAGGCGTGTCAACGGCGAGTAAGCTTCCGGATCAGTTGAGACGAAGTCGTCGTCGCTGAAGGAGAAAAATCTGAGGATCCTATGGCGAAACGACCGCTTATATAGCCAGGTGCCCCGCCCGTTTCGAAGGGAATTTGGCGGGTATCGTCGCCATAGGTTCGTGCAGCTCCGCTGCCGACCCATTGGTTCGTTTTTCTACACCTGCACGAACCAATAGTCGTGCAGTTTCACTGCGTGATTAAATAAGACTTCAGTTCAGGAGAAAAAAGGCATTTTCCCATATGCATCTTTACAAGACGCAGTACGAGTGGAGTATCGATAGGGAACTATAGAGTTTGTTTGCCATTTGAGAAAAAGACACAAAAAGAGCAAAAACATAACAGATAGTATGCAATAGTAAAATACAGATTGTGTGAGTAATGTGGAACATAAACTACTTGCAACATATACATTTTTTTTTTTGTTTTTTTTATGTTCTTATCTCTGTCCACTGTGTGTTAGTAAGTGAGAGAAGATTATACTCAGCATGTGTTGGATTTTGTGAAGCTCAGCGCTGGCCGGGTTTACTCCTCCACTGACGGCCTGGGCGTAGCTCTGTCCCTCTGGCTCGGGTGGGGTCAGCGGTGGAGGAGCTGTGGGGCTTTTGTAGAGCAGTCTCTGTCTGTGTGGCTCCTCTCTGGGCGCTGAAGCTCTGGATGGGGCTCTAGATGAAGTGCTGGGTGGGATGCTGTTTCTTGAGGTGTGTCTTGCTGGTTTGGCTGGGTCAGGGCTGGTTCTGCTCCACCTGGGGCTTGTCTGGTTGGTCCTGTTTAGAGTGACGTCTTTAAGTCTTTTTGCCAGGATATGTACTAGATTTTCTCTCTCTCTCTCTCTCTCTCTCTCTGCGCCTCTCTCTCTCTGCCTCTCTCTCTCTCTCTCTCTCTCTCTGCGCCTCTCTCTCTGCCCCCTCTCTCTCTGCCCTCTCTCTCTCTCTCACTCTCTCTCTCTCTCTCACCTCTCTCTCTCTCTCTCTCTCTCTCTCTCTCTCTCTCCCTCTCTCTCTCTCTCTCTCTGCCTCTCTCTCTCTCTCTCTCTCTCTCTCTCTCTCTCTCTCTCTCAATTCAATTTAATTCAATTCAAATGAGCTTTATTGGCATGACTGTGTAACATATCACAATGTTGCCAAAGCAATAAGTATATTATACATACATAAGTATATTATTTATACAAACATACAGATTAATAAAAAGGGGAACAAATAAACATACATGTCCAACTTATCACAAAAAAAACAATAGATTAAAAGAATACAGAGAGCTAGTGTAGATGGTGAGGAGGGTTCAGCCGTTGTCCCTCATTTGATGGCAGGAGTGCACATACTGCGCTGCCAGGTGGATGCACTTTTCCTTCTCTCCCAATATATACCAGAGTTTCTCTGTGTTGCTTGTTTGCTGGAATTCAGGTGACACTAGCACTATTTGTTTGAAATAGGCATCTCTGATGTGTTTATATTTGCTGCACTCCGTAAGGAAGTGCAGCTCGTCCTCTATGAGTCCGTCTGTGCAGTGAGAACACAGTCGGAGCTCTCTGGCTCTCCAGCTCTGCTTGTGTCGGCCCATCTGTACACACAGACTGTGTTCACTCAGACGATACTTCGTCAGCAGCTTTCTCTGTCTATAGCTTTTAATAATGCTCAGGTATGGTGCTAATTTATAATCAGATTTTATACTGTGGAAGTAAGTTAATTTCTTTACTTGAGTTACTTTTGCTGCCAATCATGAATGTATTCTTCCTGGGTTATTGTTTCAGTTTCTTTAACTTTTGAATGTTTACGAATTGTGGAATTGAGTTGATGTTTCTCCACTAAATAGTGCATGGGGTCACTCTCGGGTGTTTTGCCGATAGGTGAAAGCACTGTGATGGTAACTATCTGTCGGCGTGTCTGAAAGATGGAACCAGAACTTGCGGCTCTCTTCTGGATTTCAGATAGCAGAGGAATCGGCCCAGTTCTGCCCTGCAGCCCAGATTTAGGCGTTTCTGTGAATTCCCAAGATGTTTTGCAGAACTCAAGGTGGAATATTTCAACAGGGTTTTTGTCCCATGATTCATAAGTTTAGTTTAAATTTGAGGCCCCAGATTTCACAGCCGTACAGCAGAATGGGTTTGATGATGCTATCGAAGATTTTTATCCACAGTTTAATGGGTGGGTTGAATTTGAACAGGGGTCTTCTTATAGTATAAAAAGCCCTGCGTGCCTTATCTGTCAGATCTTTTATTGGAGTATTGAACTGCCCAGAGGCTGAGATCGTCAGACCCAAATAGCTATAACAGGTTACATGATTAAGAATTGTTTCCCCAATTGTAAACTAATATTTTTTTGTCAGCAAGACGAGGCTTTTTCTGAAAGATCATGATTTTTGACTTCTCCATGTTTATCGGTAAGGCCCAATCTTTACTGTACTTCTCCAAAATGGAGAGGCTTTGGTGCAGCCCTCTTCATGGCGACAGCAACAGAAGATCGTCTGCATACAGGAGGCATTTGATTCTCTCTGCCCTCGAGGGTCAGGCCAGGACAAGAGGACTTATCAAGTGCTGATGCCAGTTCATTAATATAGATATTAAATCGAGTCGGGCTGAGGCTGCAGCCTTGACGGACTCCTTTGGTCTGACTGAAATAATCAGTTCGTTTGTCATTGATTTTGACACAGCATTTGTTCCCATTGTATATGTCCTTTATGATGTCATCGTCCTTCCTCCTATTCCACTTTCGATAAGTTTTAGGAAAAGTCCATTGTGCCATACCGAATCAAAGGCTTTTGGAAATCGATGAAACAACCAAATATTTTCCCTTGTTTTTCTGCTGAACGTGTTTTGTATGAGTGTGTGGAGTGTGTAAATGTGATCTGATGTTCTCTGTTTTGGCATAAATCCAATTTGACAGTTGTCTAGAAGTTTGTGTTCTTGAATGAACTGAACTAATCTGTCATTAATAATGGAGCAGAATAGTTTTCCCAGGTTACTGCTGACTGTGATGCCTCTATAATTGTTTGGGTCGTACTTCTCACCTTGTTTAAAAATTGGAGTTATTAGATTTTCTTTCCAGATTTCAGGAAAGTGTCCTGATTTTAATACGAGATTGAATAATTTCAGAATAGCATCTTTCAATTTGAAGCTGCTATGTTTCAGCATCTCATTAGATATTCCATCCAAGCCACAGGATTTTTTATTTTTTAGGGATTTAATTTTGCCTATTAGTTCATTTAATGCTATGGGGTTGTCTAAATGGTTGAGCTGCTCTTTTATGGTGAATTCTAGGTCATGTAATTTGGAGGTCAGATGTTTTTGGGTAAGGGTTGGTTCATTTTGTGAATATAGGTTTCCGAAATGTTCAGTCCAGATGATTGGGTCGTGGATGGCAATGTGTTTAGCTGCTTTGGATTTATCTAAATTATTCCATAATTCCCAAAAATAATTTTTATCAACGGCCTCCTCAATCTTGTTGAGCTTTATTTTCATGTGATCAGATTTTTTCTGTATTAGCAGTGACTTGTATATTTTAAGGGTTTGTTGATATGTGGCTCAGGTTTGATGGTTTGCAGGGTCTCTGTGTTTCTTATTTGATAATGATCGTAAATCTTTTCTTAGGTTTTGGCATTCTTTATCAAACCAACCAGCTTTAGCTATTTCTTTTTAACATCTGTAATGTTTTCTTTTTCTCAGGGCTTTTCTGACCACTTTAGAAAAAATAGTAGTTAATTGTTCTGTTGCTAAATTGATAGTTTTCTTCTCTTCACCAAATGAAGTCAGTATAAATGAGTCTATCATGTTCTCCACATGAGTGCTGTGGAGCTGGGCTTCATACTGGGCGGGGCTGTCTTTACTCCATGTAAATTTGGAGGGGAGAGGGTACAGTTTACCCTTCTGCTCTGAAGATGGCAGAAGATTCCCTGACCTGTTCAGACTGAGGACTATGTGACTGTGGTCTGATAACGGTAGCTGTGGCATCACTGTGAAATAGTTGATTTGAATTTGGTCTAGATCTGTAATGGCGTAATCTACTGTGCTGCTGCCCAGATAGGAGCAGTAGGTGAGTCGACCCAGAGAATCACCCTTTGTTCTGCCGTTAACGATGTATAGACCCAGGCTTTTACAGAGCTGCAGGACCTGTTTTCCATGTCTGTTTACGGTGTTGTCATAATTCTGTCGTGCTTTAGTAAAACGTTTTTGTTGGCACGTATGTGAACTGTTAATATATTTATCTCCATCTGAACTAATGTAGTCCGCTTCTCTCCCTGTTCTAGCGTTCAGATCCCCCATTAACAGAACTGGGCCTAGAGACTGAAAGTATATGATCTCTGATTGTAAGGTTGAGAAGATGTCTTCATTGTAATCCAGAAAATCCAGAAAATCACATTGTAGGATTTTTAAAGAATTTATTTGCAAATTATGGTGGAAAATAAGTATTTGGTCAATAACAAAATTTCATCTCAATACTTTGATATATACCCTTTGTTGGCAATCACAGAGGTCAATGTTTTCTGTAAGTCTTCACAAGGTTTTCACACACTGTTGCTGGTATTTTGGCCCATTCCTCCATGCAGATCTCCTCTAGAGCAGTGATGTTTTGGGGCTGTCGCTGGGCAACAGGGACTTTCAACTCCTCCAAAGATTTTCTATGGGGTTGAGATCTGGAGACTGGCTAGGCCACTCCAGGACCTTGAAATGCTTCTTAAGCCACTCCTTAGTTGCCAGGCGGTGTGTTTGGGATCATTGTCATGCTGAAAGACCCAGCCACGTTTCATCTTCAATGCCCTTGCTGATGGAAGGAGGTTTTCACTCAAAATCTCACGATACATGGCCCCATTCATTCTTTCCTTTACACAGATCAGTCGTCCTGGTCCCTTTGCAGAAAAACAGCCCCAAAGCATGATGTTTCCACCCCATGCTTCACAGTAGGTATGGTGTTCTTTGGATGCAACTCAGCATTCTTTCTCCTCCAAACACGACAAGTTGAGTTTTACCAAAAGTTATATTTTGTTTTCATGACATTCTCCCAATCCTCTTCTGGATCATCCAAATGCTCTCTAGCAAACTTCAGACGGGCCTGGACATGTACTGGCTGAAGCAGGGGGACACGTCTGGCACTGCAGGATTTGAGTCCCTGGCGGGCGCAGTGTGTTACTGATGGTAGCCTTTGTTACTTTGGTCCCAGCTCTCTGCAGGTCATTCATAGGTCCCCGTGTGGTTCTGGGATTTTGCTCACAGTTCTTGTGATCATTTTGACCCACGGGTGAGATCATGTGGAGCCCCAGATCGAGGGAGATTATCAGTGGTCTTGTATGTCTTCCATTTTCTAATAATTGCTCCCACAGTTGATTTCTTCACACCAAGCTGCTTACCTATTGCAGATTCAGTCTTCCCAGCCTGGTGCAGGTCTACAATTTTGTTTCCTTTGACAGCTCTTTGGTCTTGGCCATAGTGGAGTTTGGAGTGTGACTGTTTGAGGTTGTGGACAGGTGTCTTTTATACTGATAACGAGTTCAAACAGATGCCATTAATTCAGGTAACGAGTGGAGGACAGAGGAGCCTCTTAAAGAAGAAGTTACAGGTCTGTGAGAGCCAGCAATCTTGCTTGTTTGTAGGTGACCAAATACTTATTTTCCACCATAATTTGCAAATAAATTCTTTAAAAATCCTACAATGTGATTTTCTGGATTTTCTTTCTTATTTTGTTTCTCATAGTTGAGGTATACCTATGATGAAAATTACAGGCCTCTCTCATCTTTTTAAGTGGGAGAACTTGCACAATTGGTGGCTGACTAAATGCTTTTTTGCCCCACTGTAGGTACAGGTCCTCGTCTAAACACAACATCTCTTTTTTAAGTTTTATCCAAATATGCGTTTTTCCTTTTTTCACAGGCTGAATATACTGCCACAGGTGCTCTTTGAACCAAACTATGATTCCTCCTGAATCTCTTCCGTTTTTAACATTAGGCTGTTTGATTGATGGTATACGTAGCTCTCTGTAGTTTGGAGGAGTGTAGGATTTGGAGTCTGAGAACGACTCCATGTCTCAAGTAATATAATTATATCTGAATTATATACAATATTTACAAAATCAGAGTTTGTGATTTTCTCTCCAAAAGCGGAAGAGAACATCCCTTGAATGTTATAGCTTGTTATTTTAAACGATGACATTGAGTATTATTATAATTACCAGAATAATGTATGAGTTAATGACACAATCATGTAAATATATAGATTAATCAATTAAAAAAAGGTAATATAGAGAATATAGAGAAATGCAGTGAGTGGATCAATTTTACAAATGTTACATTTAAAAATAAACAAGTAAATAAGCAAAATAAATAGATTAATAAATAAATGAATATCATTTTGAGCATGTTTTGTATCTGGACAAGGTCAGTAGAGTCTGATCTACCTCGTCGTGCCACTACAGCGGCGTAGCTGTCTCTCTCCTCCCGGTCCGGATGTGTTTTCTGAGTGTTCAGGGTCGATGCCTTGATGCTTTTTGCAAACAGTCTCATGCCCTCTCGGTGGATGTGGATATGATCGTAGAGATGCTGATGTGTGACTTGCTGATGGTTGGCTAAGTGAACATTCGGTATTGGAGCACAGATGTTAGCTATCTCCACGTTGATGGCGTTGATGATCCTTTGTGGCACGTCTCTGCGAGGTAGAAGGCTTGAGATGATGACTTTGGCTCTGGGGTAGATCCTGCTCGCTGTTCTCACCACGTTGGACAGAGCTTTTGTGATGTCCACTCTTCTGGTGCTGAGGTCGTTTGTTCCGGTGTGAATAATAATGTGTGATGGGGCGCCCAATGCACCCTCTCGCAGCAGTCTTAAAGCAGAGTGTGAGGTGGGACACCAGAACTTCTTCACGGATCTCCCCGGAAACAGTCGTCTGGGGTCAAGATGGTGGCCGTTGGAGTCGCAGAGGATGACGATGTTGTCTTTACTCTTCCGTTCTCTGCTGGTGCTTGTGGATGATGATGTTGTAGTCCGTGGATAAATCGGAGTGCTGCTGCTGTCTCTCCTCTTGAGGTTCTGATGGGCTTGAGGAGACTGACGGGTTGCGGGAGTGAAGGAGCTCTGAGACTGTGTGCTGACACACTGCTGCTGTTGAGCTGAGTTTGTGGAGGTGTTGGGTGTTTGTGTGCCGACACGCCTCTGGTGTTGAGTTGTGGTTGTGGGGGTGCTGTGGGGTTGTGTGCTGACACACTGCTGCTGTTGTATCGTGTGTAGTTGTGTTCTTGTCTCCTCCAGCAGTCTCTCCAGTGTGTGGCCGTGTTGTTCTCTTCTGGCCAGCTCCTCTCTCACCCTCCTCAGCTCCTGGCGCAGCTCTTTGTTGTCCTCCTCCAGGTGTCTTACAGCAGAGCAGAGCTGTTCAGTTTGTTGCACATTGTGGTGGCTGGTCAGGTTTAACAGATGTTGGAGATTGTTGGTAGTTTCCTCTTTAAAAAGAAAGAAGTCCTGCTCCAGCTCAGCGATGTTATCTTTCAAAACCTTTATCTTGGGAGATGCAGGAGTGCTGGTGTGCCCATGTGTTCTTGAGCTAGGGTCAGTGATGGTAACTGAGGTTGTGCCGGCCTCATCTTCTGCCTGGCTCTTTACTTCAGGATCTTTCTTAATTTTCTGAACGTCCTTTTTAAGGTTTCTGAAGTTCCTCTGGAATTCATTGAGGCTGGTTTCTGGTCCCTGGACCATGACTGTGCCATTGTGGTAAAGGTTCACAGTCAGCTTTGTGTGGTTGTCTCCTTACAGGGTGAGTTGTCTACCTTTGCTGAAGCCTCCTTTCCTCATACATGTCATGTTCGAGCAGAGGACGGTGTGCCAGAATGATGGGTGTTCAGTAAAGAAGAGCAGGTTACACCGGACTCTGTTGTTATCTGGTCCACTGTAGTCAGATAACAGCATCTCTGGGTTCTCTTTCAGGATCATTTCTTTCGTCCTTTTCTTGTCTTTCACAGATTTAACTTCTGCTGGGTATATTATCTCCAGCTCCTCTTCATTTTTGAAAAATGCCTCAGCTTTAGATAGGCCCATTTTGTTCTCAACTGAATTAACTCTCTCTCTCTCTCTCTCTCTCTCTCTCTCTCTCTCTCTCTCTCTCTGCGCCTCTCTCTCTCTGCTTATTGTTCATGTCTGTATGGCTATATGATTCAGTTGTTCAAAAAATGGATTTCAAATAATTAGCTTTTATCAACGGCTGTGGCTGAAGTCAGTTGTAGTTCTTGTGTTTCTCTTTTCTTCAGTGATTCTGCTTGTTATCAGAAGGTGTTCATCACTAATGCTCAATCAGCACTTAATTATCTCATTAACTTGTAACTCTTCTTCAGTGTTACTTTAACACTGGAGTGGGACCAAATACAGTCTGAAACAGTGTTGATTTAACACTGGGGATTTTACTGGGTACATCAAAATACCAACAAATACATACTACCATAACTGTCCACGCTAATCTCTTAAAATGCATCATAATGGTATTATTGATAATCAATAGGCCCTATCTTACCTTTATCATAAATCTTATAACATGTTAAAGCCTTTAATATTGTTCAACTCTACAGCCGTGCAGTAAAATTCACTTTAAAGGTTCAATTTTCATTCATGAAGACAGGAGATGGCAAGGATGTTTTTTTTCACGTCTTGCTTTTGGATTTATTATAAAATGAATATAACAAAAAAAGTATAAATTATAGCAAGTGCAGGAAGTCACAAAGTCACTTGTTATTTAAAAAAATAAATACATACGCCCAGAAAAACAGCCTTTAATGGTGATTTGGCTGTTTAAATATCTATATAGTTAAATACAAATTAAATAAGTTAAATATTAATGGTATACCAAATAGATAATGCAATCAATACTTTGAAATATTTTTTAATTTAATTTAATAACTACATCGTTTAAGTTTTATCTTTAACTGTAAGCTGCTAAATATATTCAGCCAACACAGAATTGTTACTTATGTAGATTTGCTACTCTAAACTGAGTCTAAATAACTTAATGCTCCGCTCTATTTTGACATCGGCTTGTCAGACGTTTCGTTCCATTATCACGGTCAATCATAGCAATGACTTGTGGCATGATTTAACATTCATGTTTGTCATTCCTGAAACAGTGTACATGGATGATTGGTCCTCTTACACAAACCAAACTTTTCTTCAAGTTGTTACAGTTTTTCTCAATTGCTAAAGCACTATTCATGAAACAATTCACCATTTTCTCACAACTATAAACACAATCTCAAAACTATTCACCAACTTGTGCAAACTTCAAACTTCCAGGTCAAAACCAAATATTCTAGTCAATGACATATTATCTTCAGTCAAAATCAAACTTTGGCCTCAGATGATGCACAAACCTGCCAAGTACACAGGCTACTCCACTGCCTAGAAAACACCAGTGAGATCAATTCAAAACACTGTTACAAAAAACGCCTTTTGGGAAACAGGAATCCTTTTGCTAGTCAATTTCTGTTACAGCATATGACATAAATATAGGGGTGCAGATACATTAAAATTCAGTAATAAACTTTAAGAAATGTTTACTTTTACTACACTACTGTAAAGAGATCTTACATGAAAAGCACTACAAGAGAAAAGTTCAAAGACCAAACAACTGAATATACAGTAAACACACACTGGAATATACTGTCAGTAACTTTACAGAAATAGATCAATAACGAATGTATAAATACATAAATTAATTCATTGGTTCATTCAGCATCCTCTGCCAAGTTGCATTACAGTATTGGTAGTATCCTTATTGTTATAGCAGTTTCTTAGTCTTCTGAAAAAAAAGACTTCTCTGCCTCCACTAGACAGTCGTCTCTCAGTTCTGCAAAAATAGAGTAAGGACTACTTGGCAACAAATCAATTCAACAGTAATGAGTTTGAGAGTGTACAACATGTGTTACAGTATTTACACTAAATAGAATAATGAAAGTTGTCTCATCTGAAGTACTGCTGCTATGTAATGTAATGATCTCGTATGAATAAGTAGTATTGAAACCTTGTAGATGAGCCTGTAAGCCAACTTCCCTCATGGTCAGTCCATGCAGAATAACATGCTCAACCATAGTTCTTTGTATTTCATCAGGAACAAATCACCTTTGACCTCATCCCCTTCATTTTTCTTTTCTCCTCCTATTGCTCTTTGTCTCCTACTAGCATGATTCATTTTCCAAAACACATAATCACTTGTGCTCTTGTTCATATCATCCTGAGATGCTGACCTGTGTGTCATCAGTTTTGCTACTGAATGTTCACACATGGATAAATGTGTGCTGTTTGAGTTCATTTTTTGATGCTTGAGTTAATTATAGTGTGTGTTTGTGTTATCTGAATAAGAACATGGTTGCAAATGATGGCATTTTTGTGTAGAGTTTTGCAGAAAACACTGAGCAAATTGGAACGTGTGTGAAAGAAGGTAAAATGTGTTAAAGGTTTTGAGAAATGTGTCTTTGTTTTGAGAACTGTATGAATGGTTTGGAAAATTGGGCCAAATGAATCAGTTATAGTGTGTTAGCAATCGAGAAAAACTGTAATAGATTAAGCAGAGAAACCGAGCAAAGGGCGATCCCTTTACGGCACATTATAGTTGACCGGAAATTACTGACCTAGCTTATCTAAAACCAGGAAGTAATCGTGCATATGGACAATTGCTTGAGGGTGTAAATATTCCTGTGGGCCAAATGGAAAGCATCACGTTCAGAGAGCAGGTCTCCAGTCTAATTGATAGGGATCATATATTACACCTAAACATGATGATAATATTAAAACACTGACTTGTTTTCTTCAGGAATATAATATTTCTGTTATAATGATATTGTGTGATTAGTGTTTGTGTTGATCAGTGTTGTGTGTGATTGTGTTGTAGAGCAGCTGCAGTATCTCTCAGCTGTATCAGTGCAGTCACTGTGACTCTGACTGACGGAGGTTTTTGTACGACTCTTTATCACTGTGTGAACACATTTTTACTGTTGATATAGTGTACACTCATACAGTAATAATCTCCTGTATCTTCAGTCTGGACTCCACTGATGATCAGAGTGAAATCAGTTCCATGATCGGCTCCATTTCCACTGAATCTTGATGGAGTTCCAGTATGACGGGTTTTAATGTTGTACACTAAAAGTTTAGGAGGTTCTCCAGTTTTCTGTAAATACCAGGAGATACAGTTCTTACACCAACCATTTGACAGGTCTCCAATGGCGCTGCTGGTTTTACAGGTCAGAGTGACTGTTTGTCCGTTCTGAACATGTTTCTCTGTTGGAGTCTGAATTACAGTCACCTGTCCTGCAGAGTCTGAAGAACAAATAAAATACATGAAATTGAAAAAGTTTTAAAATTATTGTTAACTGCTTGAGCTAATTAAATTTAAATGTCTTACCTTGAAAATACATCCCTAAGATCAAAATCAAGATGATGAATATCATTGTAGTTGTTGTGTCTGTTATTATGATAAACCGTGTCAGTCATGAAGTGTTAAACTCACAGCACTATAAACTCTCTCAGAGCACTGAAGCGTGTGCTGACAATGCAAAGTGACTCTCGCTATTTAAATCATTTAACTGAAGAATGTTGATCACTCTTAAAGACATTTACCAATATACAATTATCATTTTCCAACAAATTTCTAATGCCACGTTCTATCAACAGCCTTACTCAACAGCCTTTACTAAGACACTGACTGATATGTTGTCGTATATAATTCATAACAATCTATATTAAACTGACAGATTTATGAGGACAGTATTAAGTTCATCACTATGTTGTTAATGTGAATTTTAGTTCAGTGACACTGAAAATAAGAGGAAATTTCACAAGTCAAACATTTCAAGAACAAGTACCTAATGAATACAATGCCTATAGTAATAACCTAGCAACATCTGCCTTTATTAATAATCATATATAGAACGTTTGAGTGTTTTTTTAAGCTAAAGCTTCACTGTAGCTTTGTAAATGTATTGTGCACTTTTTTGTATGTTTTAACATCATCAATATAATTTTTTGAAGATAACTTATCAGCTATTTGCCAAATGCTCGTGTCTGCTGATGTTCAGCTAAAAGTTCATTCCCAAGCTGGTGGCACGTGCTGCTGAGTCTTTATTTTTGTGAAATACTTGGATGAATGTTTCAGGAAGTTTATTTTGTTTGTAAGTGTTCATTTGTTTCAGAAACACTCATCAGACGGGGGTAATACTGAAACAGGCGCCTTCGGGTAGAGTGAGGCTCAGTGATTTCACGATTTCAATAAAGGGGGTCTAGAAACAATGACACTCAATGACACACATACACGCTAAAGAAATCACACATATACGCTCGCATTCAGTGAACTCAACGAAAGAAAAAAATAGCAGTAATCTACTGGCAGCTGTGGTTGCCAGCATTGTACTGTTAATTTATAGCTCTTCATTTTACAGTATGTTACCATTATTATACCATGTGGTAACTCCTTTTATTTTGGAAACTGATTGCTTCAAAACATTTAAGTTAAAAAGTGTTTATATGGTGTTAGTACAGTGCACTTATTTTCACTGTGGTCCACTAGAAATATTTCTTACTATAAAACCACAAACACTTTGTAATTTATCCAAAGCAAACATACATACTCTAACAGATTTTTTACTGAAACATTTATTACAGGATTATCACTTTACTTTCATTCGACTTTAAACATCTGTGTTCATACAATCTTCTATAGCAGATGATACAAAACTAGTTATGATACAGAACTACATTTACAGATCTATACTTCCTCAGTTCAGTTCAGATTAATTTTTACTCTAGTTTGCATAACTTTGTGTTCTTATAATTCACTAATATTTCTTGTATTGTTTAATAAACACCATGTTGAGCAACTATAGACCAATATCAAATCTTCCTTTCATAGGTAAGATTATTGAAAAGGTAGTTTTAATCAGCTGAACAACTACTTAAACTCAAATGGGTACCTGGATAATTTTCAATCTGGTTTCGCGTGCATCACAGCACAGAGACAGCACTCATTAAGATAATAAATGATATTCGCTTTAATTCTGATTCTGGCAAAATATCAGTGCTGGTACTACTAGATCTTAGTGCTGCGTTTGACACTGTCGATCATAACATACTTCTAGAGACTGGAAAACTGGGTCAGGCTTTCTGGGATGGCACTCAAATGGTTCAGGTCATACTTAGAAGGAGAGGTTATTATGTGAGTATAGGAGAGCATAAGTCTAAGTGGGCGTCCATGACATGTGGAGTCCCACAAGGCTCTATTCTTGCACCGCTCTTGTTTAGCCTGTATATGCTCCCACTAAGTCAGATAATGAGGAAGAACCAAATTGCCTATCACAGCTATGCTGATGATACCCAGATTTACATAGCGTTATCTCCAAATGACTATAGCCCCATTGACTCCCTCTGCCAATGCATTGATGAAATTAACAGTTGGATGTGCCAAAACTTTCTTCAGTTAAACAAGGAGAAAACTGAAGTCATTGCATTTGGAAACAAAGATGAAGTTCTCAAGGTGAATGCATACCTTGACTCTAGGGGTCAAACAACTAAAATCAAGTCAGAAATCTTGGGGTGATTCTGGAGACAGACCTTAGCTTTAGTAGTCATGTCAAAGCAGTAACTAAATCAGCATACTATCATCTCAAAAACATTGCAAGAATTAGATGTTTTGTTTCCAGTCAAGATTTGGAGAAACTTGTTCATGCCTTTATCACCAGCAGGGTGGATTATTGTAATGGTCTCCTCACCGGCCTTCCAAAGAAGACCATTAGACAGCTGCAGCTCATCCAGAACGCTGCTGCCAGGATACTGACTAGAACCAGAAAATATGAGCATATCACACCAGTCCTCAGGTCCTTACACTGGCTTCCAGTTACATTTAGGATTGATTTTAAAGTACTTTTACTCGTTTATAAGTCACTCAATGGTCTAGGACCTAAATATATGGCAGATATGCTCACTGAATATAAACCTAACAGACCACTCAGATCATTAGGATCGAGTCAATTAGAAATACCAAGGGTTCACACAAAACAAGAGTCCGCTTTTAGCTATTATGCCGAGCTGGAACCAGCTTCCAGAAGAGATCAAATGTGCTAAAACATTAGCCACATTTAAATCCAGACTCAAAACTCATCTATTTAGCTGTGCATTTGTTGAATGAGCACTGTGCTACGTCCGAACTGACTGCATTATTTTATGTATAATCCTTTTCTATTTAACTGTTTTTCTATATCATTTTAAATTTCCTTATTTTATTATTTTTAACTCCTTGTTTTTATTGCTGTGAATGATTATTTCACTTTCTTTTATGTAAAGCACTTTGAATTACCACTGTGTATGAAATGTGCTATACAAATAAACTTGCCTTGCCTTGCCTTGCAGCCCAGAGACCTGGAAGTGGGAGGAGCTTACGACAAAGAGCAACACGTGGGAGGAGCTTGAGCACCGCAAGTGGGAGGAGCTTATGCCAATAACAGCAAGTGGGAGGAGCTTATGCCGCTAGCCTGGATTTCATCGTAGTTTAAAATTATATAAATATAACGTATTTTCATAGTAGTTTCAACTGAAATTCTTAGTTTTGTCATTATTGTTTGCATCCAATACCATTCACTGTCAACATTGAAATCATGTCTTTACACCTTTTGCCATGCTTTGTGATGGTCTCATTTTAAATACTTTAACTGTAGTAATTTAAGCATATTTCTGTTTATTGCATTTTACTTCTACAATTATTCTACAGTAGCCTACCAAGGAACATTAAAGTGAGAGGCAATTGCACTTAGAAGGTAAATGTGTGAATCATAAAGAAAATGTTGAGTACTGTTGAGAAAATGAAGTTACCATTTGCCTGTACTGCACATTTTTATTTTGCATATTGTTTTAAATCAAATTACAGCAAATGACAATCAAATCTTCTTCAGAACATGTTACACAAATCAATGTATTAATTTGAAATCTCTCTGATGAATCAAATTATGTAAAATCATTCATTCAGCACAATAGACTTGCATGCAGTGGACATTAACAAGATATGCATGACTTTATTCTCTTGTTGAACATGTACAAACATTTCAAGAATCATTTCTCAGTTCTATGCTATGCAAGTAAATGGTGTCCAGAAATTTTAAGGGACAATATTATGCCAAGTAAATTAGACTTTATAACTATTTTTAAATGAAGTATTCCTTTTAAAAACCACTAGACAAAACACTAGTTCATTCACCATTAATTTACACAAAACTGATTATTGATTATTGTTAGTATTAAATAAAACAAATGTTTTAATTATATTACATTGTGGATTAGGAGATTAGGAGATGTGTTCTAGTGCTTTTGAAAATGTGACTGACGGAGGTTTTTGTACGACTTTTTATCACTGTGTGAACACATATTTACTGTTGATATAGTGATAACTCTGACAGTAATAATCTCCTGTATCTTCAATCTGGACTCCACTGATGATCAGAGTGAAATCACTGTTAGATCCACTGCCACTGAATCTAGATGATGTTCCAGTGTAACGGCTTGATGCATCATATATCAGGAGTTTAGGAGCTTCTCCAGGTTTCTGTAAGTACCAGTGTAAGCAACTACATGAGATTCAACTTCTAAATATTCCACATCATTAGGCACATATCAAACCTCCAAAAAAAAATCATATTTTCCCACCTCAGGCATTAGAGACCTTTTATTATTTATCATTTTTTCTCAACCCGTAATGAACAAAATGGGATTGGTTTAAAAATGATTTTACACAGAAATTGTTATACAACAAACATGTGCCTACTGCTTATGTGTCTCTCGTAGCAATTTAATGATAATAAATGTAAAATGTATCACAATTTTCACATTTTTATAGGACTGAAGCTAAAAATACACAAATTGTGTCTCTTTATTTTTGCAAACAATATTTTCTATTAAAAACTTTAACTAAAACCACAATTGTTATTGTTTTAGTCCTTAACATGTCAGATGGTAATCAGCAAGAAATACTTTTGTTCTTTATTGTCTTCCTTACATTTTTCTGAAAATATTAATATGACAAGATGTGACTGGGTTGAAGACTGTAACACATTTGAAGAGATACATTGCCTATAATTAACATTTTTTGTTTTTGTTTCTGTATCATATTGTCCCCTTGTTTCTGGGTCAACATATCTGCACGACCAAGATCATCTTTCTGCTGCAAATGTGGGTGCAATTTCTGATTTATGATGCTTGTCAACATTTATGTGGACATATTACATCAAAAATTATATTTAAAACAAAAATATGAGTTGTTATAATTTTGGAGTATATATATTTACTGAAACCATGACTATTTTATATTTTTTCATTACAATTATAAAAAAATGAAGCAAATAACTCAACCCTGTCACAAGTTTACAACCCTGTAAAAATGCATATACTATATTGGCAAAAGTATTGGCACCCCTTCTAATGAAAGGTTTGACTACTTTAGTAATTTCCGTGAGTACACATCTTAATGTTTAAGCATATAATGATATTCTAGGGAACTGTGTGCTTGTAATTTTATAGCAACAGTTTGGACAGAACCCTTTTCTATTCTAACATGACAGTGTCTCTGTGTATAGGACAAGAATCAAAGATAAATGATGATTCAGTCAGTGTGGAAGAACTTGACTTGTCTGCAGAAAGCCAAGTCCTAATCCCAGCTGAACACCTCTGGTGTGACTTTAAATGCAGACCTTGAGCCAAAAACTCATCACCAAACACCAATGACTTGTACATTCATTATATGGACAAAAGTACTGGTACACCCCCTTTTTAGAAGAGAAAAGGGCACTTCCAAACTGTGGCAACAAAGATGGAAACATAATTCATGTACTTAAAAATTGTATTTCCACCTCTGTTGCAACAGTTTTGAAGTGTATGAAATGACTGTACCCATATGTACTAGGGGTGTGACGAGACACTTAGTCAGTGTCTCTATTCATAAAAGACTTCTTTCACTATTATCTCCTGAATGAATGATTCAATGACAAATAAGTGTTAAGATACTTTTGTTTTGATCTTTACTGTAGAGTACTTATACTCACTACTGTAAATGCTTATACCCAAACTATTAACTTTTATCCCAGTACTTCTTAGGGATGCACAGAAATTAAAATTCTTGGCCGAAACAAAATGAAACACTGGGCCGAATACCGAGCAGGGTTTTTCACATTTCTTTCCACCATGTAGGCCTATTTTGCCATTTTTTCACAATTGCATAAATTAAATAGCCAAAAAGTGATTTTTACCATTTTGTCCGGCTTTTCAAATAAAACAATCAATTACAAAACAACTATTTAAAAATATTTACTTAACACTGAAAATGTTTTAACATTCTATCAGACATTATACCAACAAACCAAAATGTTGTGCCATTTTTGAGACCCCTTCTTGAATCAGACATGTATTATTTTTCTGAACAAATAAATGCTTTTTTTATTTAATTTACAGAACAACATTTATGAATGATGATGGAGCTTTTATTTTGGCAGAAACCCGCAGGAAGACCTCAGTGCTTCTTTTTGTTGACAGCATATTTATAAATGATTCTGAGGAGTTTAGGAAGATGTTTGTCGCACGTATCGCATTGGCACATGCCTTTAAAAAAACTAATACAAATGTTACTGAGCAACTGACGAGTAAATTTGAGTTTTTTTCACTAAAAATGGCCACTGCTCCTCATGTAGTGTCGGACAGTAGAACATATATGGCAGCAGGGGTGATTCTAGGGTGAGTGGATATCCGGGGCTAAGCCCAAAGACATTTAAATATGTGTCAGAAAACATGGGATTACACTTAAAAATATAGGCTATATATGTTTCAATTATACTTTAGCTAAGTGCCTTTATTTTTTTTAAAGTCATATAATTACAATGTAAAGTGTAATATAAATGTATATATATATATACTTTTCAACACTTAAATGTTTCAGATCTTCAAACAAATTTAAATATTAATCAAAGATAACACAAGTAAACACAACATGCAGTTTTTGAATGAAGGTTTTTTTTTTATGAAGGAAAAAAAAAATCCAAACCCACATGGCCCTGTGTGAAAAAGTGTTTACCAGTTTTAAGTATGGGAGGAGAAATTGCTGTGGAAGATGGAAAGAAAGCAGAAATGTTTTTAAAGACGTTTATGAATGTAAATAGCTCAGAAAATGTAACTGAACAGAGTAAGGAAATAAGGAAAGATGTGTTAAAAGAGTATCCAGATTTAATGGGGAAAAAGGTGACTGGTAATAATTTGCTAGAGGTCCCATTCTCTATGAGTGAATTAGAGAATGCAGTAAGAAGAATGAAACAATCTGCATCAGGAATGGATGGAGTAAGTTATAGCATGATGAAGCATTTTAGTGGAAATTCTATGAAGGTGATGTTAGCATTCTATAATAGAATATGGATGGAAGGTATACTTCCTCAAAGTTGGAAGGAAGCATTAATTATACCTATTAAAAAGCCTGGAAAAGATCCAAGCAGTCCTTCAAATTATCATCCAATAGCTTTAACTTCTCATTTATGTAAGGTTATGGAGAGAATGATAACAGACAGAATGACATATTATTTGGAAAAAGGAACTGGTTCTCTCCTTATCAAAGTGGGTTTAGATGGGGAAGGGGACTATGGATTCAATAGTATCTTTAGAAGATGAAATAAGAACGGCATTTGTAAACAAGGAGAGTGTTATCGCTGTTTTTTTATATATATAGAGAAGGCGTATGATATGTTGTGGAAAGAGGGATTGTTAATAAAATTAGAAAAGTTGAGTATAAAAGGAAGAATGTATAACTGGATTAAAGAATTTTTAATTGGAAGAAGTATTAGGGTGAAGGTTGGTGACGATATATCCTCTAGTGCAGAGCTTCCCAAACTTCAGAGGGTAAGGCCCCAAAAACATAACAAAAAGCTCCACGAACACACACACACACACACTTTTGTTAAAAATATATAGATTAATGGTATAAAGATATATTTACACATATATTTGTTTATTTGATATATTGAATAAAGCAGATTGTCTCTGCACAAAATTATCAACATTTATTAACCAGTTTGTAAGAATTTCATGTGAACAATGAGAACTACCATAAAATGTAATATAAAAGATTATTTTATTAACTTATTCATTTGAAGTTAAATTGTGATTTGTTGGTATAATGTCTGATAGGATGTATCACAGGTAGGGTATCGATTCCGATTCTTTTTGATTCCCAGTTTCGATTCCAATGTGATTAAATAATGATATCAAACATGTATCCTGTGTCACTTTTTAGCAAACCATTTATTGGAGCTAAATACCATGAAAGAAAATCAACAGGCGACATAAAAACTAGACTCTTTAAGAGCTGTTTATGTGCAAAATAGAGCTGCATGATTCTGGACAAATTTAATTATTTAATTTTTTCTCAATGGAAGTTGTGGTTCTCTCATGATTTTGAAGAAAAAAATATTAGACAACTAAACAAAATCACATCATTTATGAGTTACTCCCTCAAGATGTACTTGTTTCATTACTGGATGAATCAGCATCCTTTAATGAATCTCTTGTATGATTCAAAGACAAATACATTTTAACAGACACTTTTCGCCACTCACTGGTGTATCAATGTAATCGATAAATCTTCATTTGAAGTATCAAATTACTTTCAAAAGGAGATTTACTCTATTTTAATCGCTACCGTACATATCAGAGTTTATATCTGAACTATAAACATGTATAACAGTGCTTCTGTAAATGTAATGATACTGTGTGGTTGAAAAGACTGTGAAGCTGTTTCATTCATAAACATGACAGCTGCTCTTTTTAGCTCAGCGGCAGCGAGAATGCAGGTTTAAATGTTTAAATCACACTGACTGATGTGATCGTGTGCTGCATGGCAGTGGTGGAGCCAGGATGTGTTCATAGGGGTGGCCAGCAACCAGCCTGGGGTGGCACAGAAATCTACATTATTTCTATATAAAAATGTGGTTGACTATAACGTATTAGACCGTTTTAGTGCCTAAAACACACCTGAATACAATTGGAATCGCACGAGAGCCTATATTTTAGTATGCATTTGAGAGACGTTCTGAAATGTAATGAATACATACATGCATGCACAGTTTGCAGCTTTAATCGCCTTTTTTGGTAATTTCACGTCGTGCTCATAGTTTCTTGTGCGCTTATTTATGATGACGCGATCAGAGCATGCGCCGTGAGCACAGTGACGGCTGACAGGAAAGTTTGTTTTACTGACATATAGCCTAACAGCATCTCATTGTTCTGCTGAAGCTCATTTGGCTGGTGTACCTTTTCCGCGCTCAATTGACTCACGCCTGGCGCTGAGGCAAACCATAATCCGTGATTGTTACGTAACTGCTACGTCGTGTGTTAGCTGGGAAGCTACAGTGCGCGTATGAAAAGTCTCGTTGGATGTGGATGCAAAAAAATACACCGGTTCCGCGTCTTATTAAATAAGGCATTTCTTGTCAAGAAAAAGGGGACAAAAACGGCAGTTTTGAGCAGGGTGGCCAAGCTTAAATCAGTGGTGGCACTGCTGCACGGATGAACCAAGTGATCACGACATTGTGATCGCACACCTCAAAGGTTGAGGAATGAAACAGACAAATCATTTTAATTTAGGAATAGAATCACATTGGTGTTTGAATCATGTTCGCGATCGTTAACGATCTATTAAATTAATGTCATGTTGGTGGTGAGACCTCTCTTGCAACATGTTTAGCTATCACAGATATTATACTTAGCTTTTTTGGCTTCTGATCGCAAATGCAGCCAAACTTTGGAGCGCTTAGATTAGCGAGGAAGGTCCTGGCAGATCTCTAGGTCACACCTGTCCTCACAGATGAAGACAAAAAAGCCCATAGAAATCGATAGGCGGAATCGAAATTTTAATTTGACACCAAGTATTCGATTCTGGAATCGGAATCGATTTTCGATTCTCAACCCTAATTCACAGAATGTAATCACATTTTAGAACAATTCAAATATTTTAATTATTTAAATATTTCGATTTAGCCTAGCTACGGCCCCCCTGCAATACCGCTACGGCCCCCCGGGGGGCCGCGGCCCACAGTTTGGGAAGCACTGCTCTAGTGGAATAATCGATAATGGAACACCTCAGGGCAGTGTAATAAGTCCACTGTTATTTATCATCATGATTAATTATGTTTTTTCAAGGATACATTCAAGTCTGGGAAAATCTCTGTTTGCTGATGATGGGGCTCTTTGGTTTAAAGGAAAGAATATAGATTATAATTTAAGTGAAATGAAAAAGAAAAGTGGTCAAGGGAAAATGGTTTTAAGTTTTCAGTGGAAAAGACTAAAATAATACTTTTCACAAATATGAAGAGGAAAGTTGATATTAAGTTAAAACTATATAAACAAGATCTAGAACGTGTATATTCAGTAAGATTTTTAGGAGCGTGGTTTGACAGTAGATTAACCTGGAGAGAACATATAGGAAAGATGGTGGGAAGATGTAAGCGAGTAGTGAATGTGATGAGAGGTATTTCAGGTCAGGAATGGGGAGCAGATAGATTGGCTTTAAAAGCTATATCTATATCAATGATAAGATCTATAATGGATTATGGTTGTTTGGTATACGGATCGGCAAATAAATCTAATTTAATTAAATTAGATAGAATTCAGTCCCAAGCCCTAAGAATATGTTGTGGGGCATGTCTAACATCTCCGGTTACAGCTCTCCAAGTAGAGATGGGGGAAATGCCATTACAGATAAGAAGAGAACAGTTAATAGTATCCTACTGGGCAAACTTAAGTGGGCAGAATGAAAATCATCCTACAAAAAAAAGTGTTGGGAACATGAGAAGAGAGAGTGTAATAGTTTTGGATGGAGAGTGGGGAAATTAGTAAGAGATATGAGACTGGAAGAGGTAGGATATGCTCCAATAATTCCTTTATCTCCAGTGCCAATTTGGGTTATGCCCTAACCAAAAGTTGATCTTAGCTTATTAGAAAGAAGACAAAAGGAAGGATCATACGAAACAGAGGTATATGATGTAAGGGAATATATGGGGTCACGGTATGGAGAATACATACACATTTACACAGATGCTTCAAAAGATCCAAAAACAGGTCATGTGGGTTCTGCATTCATAATACCAAAGTGAATAAGAGCAGTAGAATATCAGATTGTTTATCATTGTTTACTGGAGAGATGTTTGCAATAATTATGGCAATAAGGTTGATTAGTGAAGTTAAAGTACCCAAGATCGTAGTCTGTTCAGATTCAAGTTCAGCTCTAATAAGTTTGAATGAACGGAAGTCAAAAACAAGAAAAGGTATGATAATAGAGATTATTCAAGAATTACATTCACTTAAGCAAATTAGTATAAAAGTTCAGTTTCTGTGGGTGCCGGCTCACATTGGGTTGAAAGGTAATGAAGAGGCAGATAATTTAGCTAAAAAGGCCATAGAACAAGAAACAGTTGATATTCAGATTCCTTTTAGTAGATCAGAAATTAAATCAATTATCAAAATGAATATATGGAAATTATGGCAACACTTATGGGATAAAGATACCAAAGGAAGGCATTTGTATCAAATTCAGTCAACAGTGGGTAAGGGAAGAGTATCGGGATGGAGCAGAGCTGAGGAGAACATGATTACAAGGTTGCGATTGGGGCATACAAGGTTGAACAATACAATGCATTTAATAAATAAACATCCAACAGGGCTATGTGAGGTATGTGATGTTAATGAAACAGTCGAACATGTTATAATGTACTGCAGGAAGTATAATGCTGAAAGAAATGAGTTGAAAGACGAACTAGAGAATAAGGGCGAACAGTTTACAATTAAGAATTTATTAAATCCGGAAAGAAATACGAAATCAATATTGTTACAATATCTAGGAAGAACTGGTTTGAACAAGAGAGTATAAGTGTTTATATATATATATATATATATATATATATATATATATATATATATTTATTTATTTATTTTAAAAATATTTTTTTTTTTTTTTTCAAATCCCGCTTGAGAGGATGAGGGTGGACGGAGGAGCTGAACACGCAGCGCCGAATGATACTCTATGAAGACTCTGGGTGGGTGGAGGAGAAAAGGGAAAGATAAAGGTGTTTGAAGATGGGTTGGGAGGTTAATTATGAGATTGTAGGTAGAGTGTCAATGGTCCATTTTAGAGATAGGTGGCGGTAATGCACTTGTTAGTCTGCTAGAAGAAGAAGAAGAAGTGAAGTAGACCAAAAGATCCTCAAAAGCTACACATCATGTTGAGATCCAAAGAAATTCAGGAACAAATGAGAAAGAAAGTAATTGAGATCTATCAGTCTGGAAAAGGTTATAAAGCCATTTCTAAGGCTTTGGGACTCCAGCCAACCTCAGTTGCCTCAGTTAAGGCCAGTGTTCATGACTCCACCATAAGAAAGAGACTGGGCAAAAATGAGTTCCAAGACGAAAACCGCTGCTGAGCAAAAAGAAAAAAAGGCTCGTCTCAGTTTTGCCAGAAAACATCTTGATGATCCCCAAGACTTTTGGGAAAATACTCTGTGGACTGACGAGACAAAAGTGGAACTTTTTGGAAGGTGTGTGTCCCATTACATCTGGCGTAAAAGTAACACAGCATTTCAGAAAAATAACATCATACCAACAGTAAAATATGGTGGTAGGTAGTTGTTTTGCTGCTTCAGGACCTGGAAGACTTGCTGTGATAAACGGAACCATGAATTCTGCTGTCTACCAAAAAATCCTGAAGGACAATGTCTGGCCATCTGTTCAAGCTGAAGCGAACTTGGGTTCTGCAAGCAGGACAATGATCCAAAACACACCAGCAAATCCACCTCTGAATGGCTGAAGAAAAACAAAATGGAGTGGCCTAGTCAAAGTCCTGACCTGAACCCTTTTGAGATGCTGTGGCATGACATTAAAAAGGCGGTTCATGCTCGAAAACCCTCCAATGTGGCTGAATTACTACAATTCTGCCAAGATGAGTGGGCCAAAATTCCTCCACAGCGCTGTAACAGACTCATTGCAAGTTATCGCAAACGCTTGATTGCAGTTGTTGCTGCTAAGGGTGGCCCAACCAGTTATTAGGTTTAGGGGGCAAGCATTTTTTCACACAGGGCCATGTGGGTTTGGATTTTGTTTTCCCTTCATAATAAAAAAAACTTCATTCAAAAACTGCATGTTGTGTTTACTTGTGTTATCTTTGATTAATATTTAAATTTGTTTGATGATCTGAAACATTAAAGTGTGACAAACATGCAAAAAAAAAAAAATCAGGAAGGGGGCCAACACTTTTTCACACCACTGTGTGTGTTTATATATATATTACAGAAGTATGATTAAACATTCAGGGCTCTATTATTGAGCCTCTATAAACTTATTTTTTAGCACTTGTAAATTAATTTAGACTGCACATACCCTATTGCATAAATAATGTTATGAGATTTAGATTTTAAATATAAAAAGTGGAATATAGAAACATTAAATGATAGCGGAGCTGATAAACGGTCCGCGCTGCGCAGCTCAAGCGAGTGGGATTTTCTTACGCTTTTGTTTCGCTTGCCTTTTGATGTTCCTCATATGCAGACAACACACAAACACAATTTACTTGAACCGGCAGAAAAAATTGGTGTCAGTCTGGAGCCCTGGGCTTTGTTTGTAAACATTTTTGTTAGTGAAATAGAGCCAAAGAAAATATTACAATTTAAGCCACTTAAAATTAAATAATTTTTAATTGTTGCCCTGACATGAAGAAAAGTCTGCCACAGACCATGCTAACAAAACATATAATCCCTCTAAATGCGTGTGTCTCATAGAAAGACAGTGTATATATATATAATATAATTATATAATTAAATAGCCTATAGGCAATTTATTGCTTCAAAGTGACAGGGCTCAGTAACCAACAACCTAATTTGACAGATGGCAAGATCTGCTATAACTTCTTATCGATGCCAGTTTACATGTCAGTCAGAAGTACGAGCTTCAGTGGGCGGTTCCTGACGGGAGAATACTGCAGTTCGTGATTTTAATGCACATGAAAACTCAGTGATGATGATGAGTACAGGGCATGGTAATAAAAACATTCGGGGCTTCAGCCCCCATAACCCACCCCTAGCGGCGCCCCTGTATGGCAGCAATAAAATAAGTACATTGTAAATACTTATTGATTTAACTAAAATGTTGAAAAAGTAATAATTTTCCACCTTAATTTTATGTGACGTGTTGAGTTGTTAAGCGTGTCAGTACCGTCCCTGACTAAAACATGCCTCAAAAATATGAATAAAAAAGTATGATACCACTAACCATTTTATGCACCACTATTAAAGAGCCCTGAATTATATAATTTCTGTTGAAAAGTTCATTTTGTTAAAAGGTGGCCAAAAATGACAGATTAAGTGAATATTTGAATGAAATGTTTGGTCAATATTAAACAAGGATTTGATCGTCCTGTTAGTATAACAGCAGATATTACCAGGCCTTTGTCTCCCTTTACAGGCATTTGTAATAACATGTAATGTACATACATTGTTTATTTTGTATTATATTGTGAAGCTATTTTCAGTGTTATTGAATGAAATAAATATTATTTAACCAATCATTATTGCCTCTTTGTTTTTATATAATGCATTTTTAAATCATTTTAAAGGCTGTTGTTGCACTGTAAAAAATGATCTGATCAAAAAGTTATGATAACTTATATATGTCATTAACTCAGACATAAAATAATGTGTTATGAAATTTCAACTCAATTGTTTGAGTTTTCAATCTTCAATTTAGGTTCATAAGTTACTTCAATGAATCACAAATTCCAGGTGTTTGAATGAACTTGCCATTTTAAATTGAGTGGGGTACAAGTCTTTGGCGTGTTGCGATTGAGTGGAGGACAGCTCTTTGCGCATGTGCGGGGACTACAGACGAACAAATTCTACGCCAACAAGCAAAGCGAACTTCAATCGGCCTGGTGCCTCATTTTCCGTCAGATAAGACAGTCGTGTTGGCATGAACAAGTTCGCTATTGGTAAGTGTTTGTGTTTTGTAGATATTAAGAATGTGCGTTGATGAAACCAATAACGATATGTGCAACAACTGTGATGTCATTTAAGCGAGGCACGTTCAGCGACCGTTAACGTTAGCTAGAAAACTAGCAGTTCAGTCTTTTAGTTCAGTCAGAGACGGTTGATAAAGCGTTATCTGAAATCTACCAGCATTTATCTGAAATCTAAGCATTTATCTGAAATCTAAAGCTTTTGTAACATTAAACACTACCGTTCAAAAGTTTGGGTCAGTAAGGATTTTATTTTATTTTGGGGAAAGAAATAAAATAAATCAATACTTTATTCATCAAGAATGAGTTAAAATGATCAGATTGAGTGGAGGACAGCTCTTTATATGCGGGGACTAATGTACCGACGAAGCCAGGCCTCGAGAAGAACAAGTTTACGCGCCAGCAAGCAAACGAACTTCAATCGGCCGGGTGCCTCATTTTTCCGTCAGATAAGACGAGTCTTGTTGGCATGAACAAGTTCGCTATTGGTAAGTGTTCGTGTTTTGTAGATATTAAGAATGTGCGTTGATGAAACCAATAACGTGATTAACGTTAGCTATCATTACCTTTTGATATGTGCAACAACTGTGATGTCATTTAAGCGAGGCACGTTTCAGCGATCCGTTAGCTAGAACACTAGCAGTTCAGTCAGAGACGGTTGATAAAGCTTTATCTGAGACGATTCCAGTTTTCATTGTAAACTGTTGTAGAAAACACCATTTCTGATAGACCGAATGTCAAGGCCAAATACACTAACGTTTAAAAGTTTGGGGTCAGTCAGATTTTTATGTTTTAAAAGAAGTATCTCCTGCTCACCAAGGCTGCATTTATTTGATTAAAAATACAAACAAAACAGTAATATTGTGAAATATTATTCCAATTTAAAACAGCTGTTTTCTATTTTAATATATTTTAAAATGTAATTTATTCCTGTGTTCAAATCTGAATTTTCAGCATCATTACTCCAGTCTTCAGTGTCACATGATCCTTCAGAAATCATTCTAATATGATGATTTGATGCTCAAGAAACATGCATTATTATTATCAATGTTGCAAACAGTTGTGTACAATTTTTTTTCAAAATTCTTTGATGAATAGAAAGTTCAAAAGAACAGCATTTATCTGAAATCTAAAGCTTTTGTAACATTAAACACTACCGTTCAAAAGTTTGGGGTCAGTAAGAATTTTTATTTTATTTTTGGGGGAAAGAAATAAGATGTATCAATACTTTTATTCATCAAGGATGAGTTAAACAGATCAAAAGTTACAGTAAAGACATTTATAATGTTAGTTCTATTTTATATAAATGCTGTTCTTTTGAACTTTCTATTCATTACATAACACCGGTCGCGTTAGCTAGTGCTAAAGAGCAATCCAACAATTCATATATCCAATTTGTTAGTTAGACTTAACTAGAAATGTGCTCTTGTTCATTTTTGCAATTCACATCACTTGGCAGCTAAAACTTTTTTTTCTGTTTTGTGTGTTTCAGGTGTTTTATGATTTACCAGGCTCAGCTACTCATTTGATGAAGTGGACTTGTAAGTTTTGCAATTTTTCCTCATACATTGAAAAGACTATAGTGAATCATTACAAGGACAAGCATGGACGTGGAAGAACAGGTTTTAGTTGTATTTACCCGAATTGTCTTACCGTCTTTCAATCCCATGTGGAACTTTTAAAACATTTGACGGACCACAAACAAGGAACCAGTCCCGTTGCTAGACTTCGTTGTGAACTTTGTACTTTTTCAGCGCCAAGCAATATCAAACATTATTTTCTTCATTTAAAGAGACATTTGATAAAAAGAGAGACTGTGAATTGCCCATTTGTGGGGTGCTGTTTTACATCTAGAGTAGCCTCAACTTTTACTGCTCACAGAAGCCGATATCATCAGCCTTCTACATTCAATAATTTCAAACCTGAACTTATTATTCATTGTCAAAGTCAAGCTTCTGTCAATGATGAACAGGATAACTTTAATTTAGAGTCACCAGATGTTTCAGTGACTGAACCTGACTCTCAGCCTACACAGAAGTCAGTTGAGCGCAGAATTGCATCCCTTTTCCTTCGACTGCAAGCCGTCCTTCATGTGTCAAAGTCTGCGATTCAAGAAATTGTGGATGATTTGTTTGATATTGGAAAATGTGCTGGACAAATAACTAGGGAGTCAATTGAGAATGTTTTGGAGAAGCATAATTGCACATCTGAGGAATGTTTGACATCCTTGATTTGAAATATAAACTCATGAGACATGTGACTTTCAACCCAATACTTGCAATAGATTGCTCCAGGACTGATTTCATGTATTTTTATATGAAATAAAAAAACAATTCAGTGTGGTACAATTTTTATCAAGGCACTTCAGTGTCTATACCTTTTATATTTTGAGCATCATCAACTCTGGATGATGGATAGTAAAGGCCAAAGGGTATTCTTTCCAAAGACACCACAATTGTGTGTGTGGCACACTGAAGTCAGGAGCTGTTACCATTTTAAGTTAGTTAGTCATTTTCAGCTGTGATTCCCAATATTAACAGGTTAAAGAGACTTTGGTATTACTGAGTGGATGAAAGCCTTTGACAACAGACAACCTTAGCTTACTAAATTATGACTCTATGCTTTGAAAATCTTTTCTCTAATTTCTTAACCTTTTGTCTTCTCAGGTTCGGGCAGAGTTCAAAAGAGTCGTAGCATAGACCTTCTCGAGTCGTTCCTCGATGGACTTGATGACCTGGCACCACGACTGCTGGAAGTGTAATGGTTGCGACCAAGTCGGCAAAGAAGCCTGCACTGAAAGCCATTTTGGACTGTCTGAAGAAAGATGTGAGTAGACGAGCTGAGAATTGTAAAATTGGGCACCAGATGTTTGCAATAAAATCTCAACACTGCTTATTTTTGTCTTGTAGGACACGAACGAAAGGAGAAGGATTGCTGCTCTGCTGGGTCTGCCACACTATCTAAGAGAAGAGCCATCAGACATCATCAGGATGTGTGACGTAAGACCTTTTTCTGTCATGCATAACAGCCTATATACGAACGTACCCACCCACATATACACTTGTGCGCACACACACACACAGACAACCTTTAACAAAGAGATTGCATTAGATACACTCATGGGTGTTGATAAAGTCCTGTGGCAGCAAAATAGTGATGATGCAGGGAGGAGTGAGGGGCAGAATAGTGATGGGGAGGACGAGGGTTGGGTGGAATAGTGGTGATGGGAGGAGGGAGGGGTAGAGCAATGTTGGGGGAGGAGAAAGGAGGGGTAGAATAGTGATAGGGAGAGGACCCAGTGCAACATACACTTTCCCAGATCTGAGAGGACACTGAAGTTTTCACCCTTGCAGTAACCTTCCAATATTGCACCTACAAACATGCACACTCACAACTGAAAGCCCAAGAAGACTATTTTATTAGCCTGAAAACAAGGTTTATGATCACTGAGACTTAAATAGCTTTGCAGAGCATGTACTTCTTGACCCAAACATTCACACTATTTTTTTTTTTTTTCTGCTTTTCAAGGCCCATGGTGAGACTCTGGCTGCAGCCATGGAGGGGATGCAACTTGGCCTGTTGATAGGCTATGAAGGTGACAACCAGGATGCCTTTCCACGTGAGGTCTTCAATGTGGCAGTTGTGGTTGAGGAGACTGTTGTGCTTCACAACTTCAAGGATGTGCCATCCAGCTTTGCCATGCTTTTGGGGATCATCTACTGCGTTAACCTTGAGTATCCACGAGCCATGAAGTATTCCTTGGAGTTCCTTCAGAGGGTAGTGATGAAGATCAAACCAGATCAAGCCTCTGCCAGAGTCCACGGCATCCGAAACAAGCTCCTGAGATATAATTTGTAAACCATGCCCCACCCGAGAATAGGATTGGAATTCATTCTTTTCATTTGTTTCTGTTGACATGCATTCCAAAGTTGAAGGCAAAAGCACTTAAGCAAACAGGAGAGGAGCCCTGATTTTTTTGTTGGACTGAAAACATTTAATGCTGAATATTGTTCAAATAATGGGGTCAAAAGTATACTGTATTCAAGTTTCAAATATTTGAAAACAACCAGCTGCAGTCTGAAGTTTTAGATTTGTTTGTGTTTGGGGTTCAGCACAGCTTTTGGTATAAGTTAGCTGGATCTGTGAGATTAATGTTAAAAGTTTTTTTAAATGTTTACATTTAAAACCTGTTCAATATTTCTGTGTTGTAAGGAAAAAAGCTAATGCTTTTAAAAGAATGTATTTTCTATTGGGTGAATATGAATAGTGTTCAGTACAGCTTTGGGCGACCTAATGGGCATATGACAAGCAGAGGGGTGTGCACGTGCATATAGAAGGTGAGATGTTTCCTGCAGTAATCATCAGTCAACTTAACCTCATTAGGTCACACAACAATAACAATGATAACAACTTAGATGACAGGCTGTGATTTTTTTTTTTTTAATTTTTTTTTGTGGAGGTGCTGAATATAGATATCTATACTGCTGTATGTGTCTATTGGTCTATCTAGCCTAAAATTTCAGCATGACCAACTTCTTGGTTGACAACAGGCACTGCAGACAACTGCAGGAAACACTTCCCATCATCCACCTTCTATACACACACTGAGAAATACTTGTGGAGTCTGCTTGGGATACCTCATAGTGTAAGCTCACACACAACCCTTCTATTTATCTTAGCCTCATTGTGACCCACACCCAACTGAAGTTTGGTATTGATTACAAGTTTGAGATGATTTCATGATTGAAGTGTTTATGTATAGCTTGTATTGGCTTAACATTGGTTTTAATAAAAAGTTTTGTACTCAAATTTGTGTTTTTATAATTAATTGTTAAGTTAAAACAAGACGTTCTTTAGATCATCTTAACTTGATACCCTAATTCAAAGACATTACTTAATTTAAATTACTAAGTTGAACCCACTAATGGGGATAAGTGAACAGAATGCTCATTAATGAGTTCACTTTATTTTGAACTTGCATAGCAAAGTTGAAACAACAATAATTGTATAGTCATGTTGACTCACAGAAGGCAATTCACAGTTTAACAAGACTTAAAATAATGAGTTAAAACAATTCATTAATCCATTTTGTTTTTACTTGAAATTTTGAGGCAGCTGCTTAACTTATGATTTTAAGTAGAACCAAGTAGATATTTTTTACAGTGTGGCTTAGGTCTGTTTTCATAAACACAAAAAAAATATTATTTCATTACTTCTTTGTAAATTAGCTATTATTTGAAGGAACAAAACCATGGTTAAATGAAGTTTAGAAACGTAGTTTATAAACTAAGTTCGGGAGGAGCACGTCAGATACTCAGGCTAATTAGCACAGGTGGTACACAATCTAGGTAATCAACCCTGGGACATAAATACAGCTGTCTTACCTCCATCTAGTTGACGGTTAAGCAGCATCCCTCCACCACCCCTTCTCCACCAATATCACTAGATTTCTAATCACACGGGGGGGTTCACTGGGTTCGGGCCATTCCCGGCTAGGATCCCTCCCCCAGGACAGCACGCCTACAACGTATTACCAAATACGCATTACGTTATCGTGCTAGTAGATGTAAGTGTAAAATCGTGAATTTGCGGTTAGAACCATGATTTTTGGTTTTCTTCGTGTTTAAACCATGGTTAATTGTCATAAGAGAACATGGAAACTCAGAGAGAATATTAGATGCGTTGTTGGTGGTGAAATTATTACTGACATTAAAACACGTTATTAACATCAACAGCCAAACAAGTTTCACAGGATTATGAATGTGTTTGAAAGTGATGCGGTTTCACCTTTCTTTTTTTGTTCTTTTTTTTTTTTTGGTTCTTGGTGCCGGATTACTGATGTCTTATCACGGGTTGTCCATCAATTATGATCATTTGCAAACATGAGGTGCGAGCGGTCAGAATGGCACGACACAGTTGATTCTTTTGAGCATCTGGGATGGTTTTGTGAAAAGCTTCTATAAATTTATTTAGTTGAAATATACACAGAATGAGCCTCAACAAGAGGATCTTTTTCATGGAGGTTACTGAAGTTCTTGAACAATGTAGTCACACGGTGCACTCAACAGTACAAGCTGCAGATACACACAGTTTGTATGTCGTTGTTTCCGTTGATCGGTGCTCTTGCTCCGGCGCAGAATGGCAGATTTCTAACCGTGTGATGAGCACTCGAGCAACCTCCAAAATACTTTAATGAAAGACAATTTTACTAAAGATTGATTAGTGTGCACGAGAAATGTTTGATTTTGTGATCCATGAGGATTGAGCTGCAAATGAAGAACAAAAGAGGTCAAAGGTCACCTCCGAGGTCACAGATCATCAAATATATTTCTTTAAAAAGTGTTATATCAGCACATGATAACAGAATAAATGAGAAATATAGGATATAACGTCAAACTGAATTATGTCTATTGAAAATGAGAGGACAAAATTTCATCTGGTTATGAAAAGTACATTGTTCTTCAAGCAATGACATCATTTCAAAAGGATTTTGTGCAAAAGTGTTTTGTTATTCCTTTAAAAAATGTAAACATTTACTAAAACTAAATGAATGAGTGTGTCATCATCTGCTGTGTTTCTGCTCTCAGTGTGTTGAAGTGTTCACTCGAGTGGAATAGAGGTTTTTGTACGACCGCTTCATTAAAATATATATATATATATATATATGAAATGTCATAAAAATCCATAATCATAAACCAAGAATCAGTCATTCTGACAGTAATTGTGTAAGACTGTAAATCTTTCAGTGGATTAAATAGAAATCATCACCTCCAGACAGAAGAAGTGATTGAATGCAGTCTGTTCAGTTTGATTGACGGATCATATATTACACCTAAAACATGATGATCATATTAAAACCCTGACTTTATTTTCTTCAGGAATATAATATTTCTGTTATAATGATATTGTGTGATTAGTGTTTGTGTTGATCAGTGTTGTGTGTGATTGTGTTGTAGAGCAGCTGCAGTATCTCTCAGCTGTATCAGTGCAGTCACTGTGACTCTGACTGACGGAGGTTTTTGTACGACTCTTTATCACTGTGTGAACACATATTTACTGTTTGGATAGTGGAAACTCTGACAGTAATAATCTCCTGTATCTTCAGTCTGGACTCCACTGATGGTCAGAGTGAAATCACTGCCAGATCCACTGCCACTGAATCTAGATGGAGTTCCTGACTGGAGGGTGTTAACTCTATATATCAGGAGTTTAGGAGCTTCTCCAGGTTTCTGTAAGTACCAGGACAGACATGGTGGGGCTGCATAAAGGAGTGCTGGCGGTGCATCTTATCACAACAGTCTTTCCTAGTTCAGTTGTATGACCGACTGCAGGAGTTTGAGTAACTGATTGTCCGTTGAGAGAAATATATAGGATTCATGTATTCATGAAGACAAATACAAACATTTGGGTCCATATTATACTGTACAGTATGTTGGCCAACTTCATTAATTATACTGCTTTATCCAAAGTCTCATGTACTGTACCTTGTATACAGCAGAGCAGTGTCCAGATGAAGATGATGATGTTGTTCATTGTAGTTGTTGTGTCTTGTGTGATGATGAAGATTGTGTTCTGGTCTCAGTCATGAAGTGTTAAACACACAGCACTATAAACACTCAGAGCACTGAAGCGTGTGCTGACGATGCAAACAAGTGGGCAGGATTTACAACAGATTATTAAAGTAGATGTCGTTACAACTGTTACATGTACGTTACTTACTATAACAACAGTAGATTATGCATCATTTAAAGTAATTAACCAAAACCCTAACTATAATCCCAAAGTAAGTTTAAAGTAATCATTATTTCTCAGTATTTATTTATGTAATTACACTGCAACAACATCACCTTTAAATAAAGTATAGCATATAAAAATAATAACTTTACACTGAATGCAGCACGAGACAAAAACCTTTTTATAATCACCCTCTTCAGAAATATTTATCACCCATGATTCATTTATTATATTCATTTATATTATATTATATTATATTATATAATATTCACGACGGAGGACCACCATTATGTAGAATAAAGCAGCTATTTCTAAACCTTATAACAAATAACAAGATGAAATACACATCTAGAATTAAGAATAACTTTTAAGAATAATAAATAAGTTAATAATTAATTAAGAACTTTAAGAATAAATTTAAAACAAGATTGTACAATTTATATAGATTAATGTCTGAAATCAATATTGATTCAGTGGTGAGTCAATGTCATGTTATTATGTGAGAGAATACAGTTTTACGTTTTAAACATTTTAAACCTTTAGTCACGATTGTTGAGATTCAGACGCTGATTCTTGATGGCTGTGTGTCTAAATTATGCCGTAGTACTAAAGGTTTTGAGCATAAGATATTTCTTAAATCTTTCAATAGCAGTTCATCATCTCATTCAGGGTCATATATTTATTGTAAACAACATCAAGCTAACAAATAAATCCACAACATATCTACAAAGATTAGCCACAGAATGAGATCAGTGAATCAGGCCACTAGATAATGATTATATCATTATCAATAATTAACCAAAACCACATTATCACACATTTTATTGGCTTTTCTTGCTATAACAAAAGTGCTTTACAAACACAGTTACAGCAGCCAGAAAAAGCTAAGATTAAAAATCAAGGGTCAAGAGCCCAACTAAAGCAAACCTGATCGACACAATGGTGAGATCAAACGAAACGTTTTCAATAAAACAACTAATTCTCTTAACTCTCAAATAATGTGTAGACATATGATAGAAATAAAGTCAAAATGTACTGTGTGAAGCTGGTAATGTTGTTTGTGGAGTTGTTTAATCAGATCTTTAGAGATTTAATGATGTCTATTATTTCAGTTGATTTCATCGAAGGCTGTGGCTGAAGTCAGCTGTAGTTCTTGTTTCTCTTCCATTCAGTGATTCTGCTTGGAATCAAGGAGAGTAAATATTTAACTGAACTGTATTATTTTACACAAGAGAGATCTGTTAGTTTAATGTAGTTTTGTGGGTCACCGTTGTTCTGGAGAGTAGAGCTTGTGCTTCAGTCAATGATGAGCCACAAACACTGATGTTCTGCTGCTTTATTTAAAGACAGTAAATGTAGAGTTGCTGATGCAGTGATGATCTCTTTGTTAAGTGCTTTAGCTGACGATAAACTGCAATGAGTTAAAGCCATGTTTTTTGTAACTTTACTATCACAAATTAAGTGTTTGCAGTTTTATATCAAGAAATATTCCTTCTCAGTGGACTCAAATTAAATAAGTTAACAAATGGTTACACACTATCACAACAATTTTATAGGATGCAAGAGTTTGCTGTAATTATTGATTTACAGAACTTTTGTAAATGTACAGCCTTACTGGCAACAAAAATTGTAGTAAGTTTCTGTACATTTTATAGCAATTATTTACAGTTTAGATCTATTTCAATGTTAATAAAACAGCAATATTTTAATATGTTAAATTGTGTTAAACTTTATTTCTTCACAATCCATTTAAAATATTTGGTCCCGGGGCCGGCGCTAGCTATAGGCAGAGCAGGTGATTGCCCAGGGCCTGGGACTTTGAGCAGGGGCCTCCATAACATCACACATCCCCTATATGCCAGTCCACCAGTCAAGATGCATAGAAATACTATTGTTCGTTGGATATAGCGGAATTGTCACTCATCTGCAATTAAACCAATTAATGTTGCAGTTTAAAAGCGGGTCCAGCCTTCTAGATATTTGCATAATGAACGCATCCTTCAGGTGCTGTGATGCAAAAGGCTGAACAGGCACGCAAAGAAGCTCCTAATGCAGGTGTGTGAGTTGTTGGCATCTTTTTCAGAGTGATTGCAATGTATTCTAAATATAAACTAGTTCTGTTGATCAACATAATTTCTGGAAAGATAATTCACTGCTTTATTACGTGTTTAAAAGGCACTTTTAATGAATGACATCGTAAGTTTGTGTCCAAAGTTAAAAAGCAAGCACACTAGAACATTTAGTATGGTTCAAAAACATTAGTGTAATCTAATTCAGCTGATTAATGATGATTAGGACTACTGCTCTAACTCAATTTCAACTAGCTAAATAATAGATGTTTTCTGCTTAGCGACCGTGTCTTTCTGTTCCACTTAATTTGTGTATATATATTTCATATTTAACAATGCAATACATCATATTATATTATTGATATTAATAACATTATAATATCTGTAGTCAATATTGATTAAATGGAAGGGGAAATCCTGCCCATACCCAGGAAACACAAATTATAAAAGACTCACTGAAGTGGTATTCTGGAACTGCGATTCAATTAAATAAAACATCAAAATAATAATAACAACAATAACATCTTCATCCAACAAACAAAAAAATCCCTTAGAGAAAGTTTGATTAATATGTACATACAGTACAAGTCAAAAGTTTGGACCATTACTATTTCTAATGTTTTTGAAATAAATGTATTATGCTCATCAAGCCTGCATTTATTTGATCAGAAAAAAGTAGTATTCAGCAAGTATGTGTTAAAAAGAGAAGAAGTGATAGTAAAGACTTGTTCATAAAAATGTATATTTAACATCTTTTTAACAATCAAACAATCTTAAAAAAGTATCACAGGTTATAAATAAACACTAAGCACTGTTTCTAACAATGATAATAAATCACCATATTAGAATGATGTATCTAGGATCACGTGATACTGAAGACTGGAGTAATGGAGCATCACAGAAATAGGCCTGTATTTGAAAATATAGTAAAATAGAAAACCATTATGTTAGATCAATAAATGATTTTGAATCTGTTTTGCTTATGTTCTGCTTATTATTCAGTGCATTTTAATACAAGCAGTTTATACAAAAACATAACTGTTTCCTCATTTTTTTGTACTGTATAAGTAAAAATATACAAAATGTAATGTTAAATGTTGTATAAAAAAGGTTAAGAATCATATTTGTTTCAAGTGCTTTTTATTGGGGGTGGGGTCCTCCAACATGAATTTTGCCTTGGCCTCCTAATGTCTAGAACCGGCACTGTTTGGTCCCACTTTATATTAGGAGGCCTTAACTATTATGTACTTACACCCAAAATTAATAATTCGATATAATGCACTTATTGTGTACACACGTCTTTACATCGCACTTAAATAAATAATAATACAAAAAACTGCATGTAGTTACATCTGTAATTAATTTCTGTAATTACATTTATAGTCTACACGATGGACCCTTACACCTTAACCCCCAAATCTACTCATACTGCCAAACCTGTCCCTAACCTCAGAAATATCACACCTCAAAAGTGTTTTACAATATGAACACAATAAGTGCATTTATTCATTATTATTTATTGTTTATTTATTTTTAATTTATTGATTTATTATTAGTAGTCTTTTATTATGTAAGTACATAGTAGTTAATACTACCAAGTATATGAAGTGGGACCAAATATTATCTTTATACTTAATTTTAATGTGATTCAATAACATTTAAAGTAACAAAACAATTTTATTTTTCAGTATTCAAAATGATATAAAAGGTCCAAAATCATTCAAAATAAACGATTAAACATAAACATAAAATACTAGAGTACAGCATACAGCAGCATATATAATATATTGAGCAAATCACATAATAAATGAAAGATCAGTGAAATGCGATGGCAGAGCTCTTTTTATTCATTTGTAGAATATTTCAGTTATAGCTGTATCACTGAAAATAACACGATGAATATAAACATCATTGAATAAATAAGCATCAAGACACAATTTCCTGAAGAAATAAAGTTACTGAAAAACAAAATACAGAAGTGAACAACAGCATATTTACAAACGTAAGCCTGTAAACGGCTGAACCAAACAAAGAAACAGAAGAGTTTATTGTCACTTCTTTGAGTATGACTTGTATTTTCAGCAGCTGAGGGTTTGTATTTCAGACTCTGTAGAATTGAAAGAGTGCTTTATCAAAACTAATTCATTTAAATTAACTAATGATTAACAGTCTTGCATCAGCGTTTGAATATATGTATTATCATTTTATATGATTATATAATTTATACTTATTTTATTTTAATACAATATTAAAATATTAAAATTAAGTATGCTTATTATAATGCTTAATCATAGTTGACATTTAGTTTTTTTATATAATACATGAACATTGAAACACGTGTAAATTAATCTTCGCCCCACAATAACATATAACACAAATACACTTAACTTCACAGTCCAGTACACAAGACATACAGAGACTTCTTACCCGTGTATTACAGACTCACAGGACATGAAATCAATATATAGAGATAGACTAATAACACAAATAAAGAATAAATAACTAAGTAATATTAATAAACATTGTAAGTTTATACAAGAATGCACTTATAGCATATAGCACCTATAGCTATAGTATACTTGAATAAATGTGATTCGTAAAATATATAAAATTATATATTATATATAAAATATATATTATATTTTACTTTTGAAAACAAACTGAAGCACGTTCATTACGTAAATATTTAAAATAAATTGCAGCAGATCTACACATGATTATAAATAACTAATACTTTTTAAACCCACTAAAAGCTGATTCATTTAGCTATTTACTTACACAAAGTAAACATAAAATATACTTTAAGCGAGAGTAAAATAAGTGTTTTATGTAAATACACTAAAACTTCACATAAAGTATGCTTGTCTTAAACATATTTCTTAAAAGACAGCAGAAGTGACTGAATGCAGTCTGTTCAGTTTGATTGACAGAAATCATATATTACACCTAAAACATGATGATCATATTAAAACACTGACTTGTTTTCTTCAGGAATATAATATTTCTGTTATAATGATATTGTGTGATTAGTGTTTGTGTTGATCAGTGTTGTGTGTGATTGTGTTGTAGAGCAGCTGCAGTATCTCTCAGCTGTATCAGTGCAGTCACTGTGACTCTGACTGACGGAGGTTTTTGTACGACTCTTTATCACTGTGTGAACACATATTTACTGTTGATATAGTGTTCACTCTGACAGTAATAATCTCCTGTATCTTCAGTCAGGACTCCACTGATGGTCAGAGTGAAATCACTGTTAGATCCACTGCCACTGAATCTAGGTGATGTTCCAGTGTAAAGGCTTGTTGCAGCATATATCAGGAGTTTAGGAGCTTCTCCAGGTTTCTGTAAGTACCAGTGTAAGTAACTACCACCATACACGCTACTGCTGGTTTTACAGTTTATTCTGACTTCTTGTCCTTGAGCTGTTGTTATTAATGATGGACTCTGAGTTACAGTGATCTGTCCTCTACACTCTGAAAGAAAAGAAAACAGGACACAAATTACAATAATGTATATTTCACATTTTAAAATAATTAATAATCATTCTGAAAGTTTTACTACAAACCTTGAGCAAACAGTGTGAGAGTCCAGATGAGGATGATGATGTTGTTCATTGTAGTTGTTGTGTCTTGTGTGATGATGAAGATTGTGTTCTGCTCTCAGTCATGAAGTGTTAAACACACAGCACTATAAACACTCAGAGCACTGAAGCGTGTGCTGACGATGCAAACAAGTGGGCAGGATTTACAACAGCTTGTGCTGCTAACAAAGTCATATACACTGTTATATCACTAATGATTTTACATTCTCACAACTAAAATTGTTCAGTAAACATTTTTTAATCATTGTGTGATAACTTAATGGTTTAATTGTTTAAATCTTTAAGGGAACAACAAGTCATTTCTGTCTCTATACTCAGACACTTATTACAGCGGTTTGACTCACATTAACATGAATGCAGCGTCACACAGAAGTCTCTGTAGAAATCCGCTTCATATTTGTATTTCCCAGCTATTCTGCAGCCAGCAGTGTCTGATAATAGATATTTACTGAGATAAAGATGAGTAATATTCTGCTGGTCATGTGATCTCACCATAGAGACTCATAAGATACTGGATTCAGCTGCTTCAGTTACTGTATGTCAACAGAGACGCCATCTTAGAGCATCCAATCACTTCAATAGTTCCCAACACATCTTAATGACTGTTGTACACTCAATATTATGAGACACCATAATGTTTAACATCTCTGTATAATTTACAAACATACAGTTTTATGAATTTCTGAAAATGGCTGCCTGAGTTTGTTTCCAATTGAATCAATTTGCTTTAAAAGATGGATATATAAAGAAAACCAGTTCTCTCAGTCTGGTCATATGAGTCTAGACTGAACAATGTGCATCTGAAAAGTGTGCATCAGAATTGTGATTAATTTCTCTGAAGCTGCAGTTTTTTCTTCTTCTGTGAATCACGATGATTTCGCTGCATATGAAGAACAAAAGCATCATAATGAGAAACTTCACAACATCATCCATGATTAAGAGGTCAAAGGTCACATCAGGGGTCAAAGCTAGTCAAATATATATCTTTAAAAAGTGCAGGAGAATGAATGAGAAATATAGGCTGAATCATGTCTATTGTGAATGAGAGAATAAAGAAAATAATAAACTCAGATTATGAAAGATTACGTAGTCTTCAAGCAATAACTTATTGAATAAAAATTGTGTGAAAGAGTTTACTTTTTTAAATAATTTCACCAAAACTAAAGAGTGTTTGTGCTGTCAGTGTGTTGAAGTGTTGTTTCTGGAGTTTGTGTTCACTCGAGTGGAATAGAGGTTTTTGTTCGACCGCTTCATTAGATTGTGTCACTGTGGTGGACTTTCGGTGGAGGAACTAAACTGCTGCTCGGTAAGTCTCTATTTTAATTCTCCTATATACAAATATTATAATTTAATTAAAAATAAGAAAATGTTAAAACAGCCAAAAAAGCTAAATAAATGATTTTTTAATTGAAATTTTGTCACATTATAACTGGATTATTCTTACTGAACACACAAATCTTGTCTAAACACATTTCTATAATGTTACTCAATATGAGTTTTATCAGTTCATCTCAGGTTTGTTTTCCTTCATTTTACACTGTGTTCATAAAAACTTAATTTTATTTTTGATTTCATTCATGAAAAAGTGATATTTGAATATAGATATAGTTACTTTTTATAGTTCAGTCATGATTTTGAATCTCGTGGTGTGCTCATAAATTATTGATTTATAATACAAGAAAAACATAAAAAATTGCGTGTACATTTTTATTAGACTTTGGATAATTGTAAAGACAAATATAAGAGAATATATACACTAAAATATTATATCTTTGTGTTTGAATATAAAAATAACTGCAATGAAAGCAGTCGTATTGGGCCGGTGATTGTTTCTCAGCGGGACGTAAGTGATTTTCAGCATTTACAGGCTGTAGTCGGTGATTTTAATGCCGTTCGTATCCTGATGTCTGTGTTTTTCTCTCTGTGTAAAAATCCCCGGCTGAATAATCTGCTGTTTTTTGACAAACACCAAGGTCGTGTGGTAATTTAATCACCGTCTGAATCCACATCTCTGAGTTTACGAGAAGAAATCGATTCAGAATTCAGTGTTTAAACCCTTCTTGAGCACTCCTGGACACCGTACGGTAACTGTTGCGCTTCGGTGTCATGTGCATGCATATTTATTTATGAAATGCTGGAAAGTATTTACAAGAACAATATTTCATAACTGCTCCATCACAGAGAATGTGATCAGAAAGAGAAGAAAAGCACGTAAACATTTGAAATGTGTCTTTATTAGGACAGCAGCTGGTATGCAGTATAATTAAAACATGTGTATTAGTCTAAATACAGTTATTATATACATAA
>CM050434.1:11355467-11502022 GCA_027564155.1 Gymnocypris eckloni scoliostomus
GATTCACCCTATGACTGTGAAAACTAAGTCAGGCTCCGTAAAGTGGCTATCAGCTTTCACAATGATAAAGAATGAACTATACTCTGCAATCTGAACAGTAGTTTTGTTTAGTAGAAAACATGGAAACACTAAAGACACTTTAATATGTTATGCGTTTTATTAGACAGGTGACGACCGCACAGAGCAGCATTATAAAAGAACTTTCAAATGTATCTTTACCCCACGTAAGCACAACCGGAAGTAGTGTAAGCGATCGACTGTGGCATAATAAAAGCTTTGCTGCTTTAGAGCTGTGTCACGCTAGTCAAAATCTTTGCGCTCGTTCAGCAGCCTCGTTTCGCTTCGATGGCTCTCTGCTTCATACTACGATGTTAATACATTTTTAATACATTAGCTCATCCATGAACATGATTTCTGCCCGAGTCCCATCAGATTGCAGCAGCTGTGGGGATGAAGACAACAACTCCCATGATTCCACACTCAGTCACAGGGTCATCAAACTACTCCTTTGTTTCTGTTTGTTTTGAATATGTGCTCTCTAGCGGTGAAAACTTACATACTGTGCCTTTAAGTTCTATGAGCACCAGATAACTTCTCTTTCAGTGCAAAAACTTCTTTATTTTTCCTGTCCATCGACGAATGATGATTCTGAAAGAAAACGCACCTAATGTCCGTTTGCTATAGCAACGAGCGCTACTTTTATGCATCTGATTAACCTTGCACTCTTATGTCAAGATTGTTGTTAATGCTGTGGTTATTTTTGCGAAGGTAAGTTTCCTTCGTACATTCGGTTCAACGACATTGTTAAAACACATTTATCATTCAATGGAACTGTGTGCATGCTTTAGACACTTACATTTTTTCTCCGGGTTGGCCAAAATGCCATTCCCTTGGACATCCTATACATATTTATTAGCGTATTGGAGACGTTGCCACAGTTTTTCTGGATTTAGTCTGTCTCAGTTATTTTCTGTTTCTCCATGCCATTCCAGACAAATATGATGATGATGATCAGATCTCTGTGTGGAGCACTAGCTGTAGTCAGACTCCTTGTTCAAATAAAATTTATGTGTGTGTGTGTGTGGGGGTGTGTGGGGTGTGTGTGTGTGTATACATACAGTCAAGCCAAAATTGTATTCAGACATCTTCAACATTTATCAAATTATCACAGTTTATTTGCTATAGTGTAGAACGGTAAAGATGGTAAAATATGACAATAACTCGGAGTTAAACTGTCAGAACAATTTCATCTTGATAATCACAAATTAATTACAGTCAAACCAAAATGTATTCAGACACCTTCAAAATGTCTCACATTATCACAGTTTATTTGCTATAGTTTAGAAAATGGTTATAAAATATGACAATAACTCAGAGTTAAGCTGCGTCAGAACAAATTAATCTTGTAACACAACATGGTCAGTTGAAAGTGTCAAATAAAATTACCGGTCCCAAATTTTTATCAGTTTTACTGATAGTCCACTGTATGAAGAGTTTTGGGTATAATATGTCACATTTTTCTTTATTTTTCTATCCTCACTTACATAAATTAACTACATTGTCCTGCACCCACTAGTAAAAAATAAAATACAAATTATAACAATCACATCTTTTATTTTACTTTTTTAATTTTTTTTCCAGAGTCCGCTATTAGCTTATAGCCCGTTAGCAAAGCCAGCACGGGTGCCGCTAACACAGCTAATACCCTATTCACACACATACATACACACACACACACACATTTAACTGATACTTGCTTTAATGGCAGATTTGTGTCTACCTTCGAGTACAGGTGAGGACACATTCGAGCTGCATTCCTAGCAGCTGGAATTGGAGGCCATGGAGAGATGGATCTGCGAGCTGCTTGGGAAGCAGGCCCAGCTGAGGAAACGGAAAGCAATGCTGGAAACATCCCGGGCTGACGCTCACAAGTCCGGGGTAAGTATGCAGCGTGCTGCTAACACTCCCACCACCTCTACTCCGGGTGTTTCTCTGCACAGGCCCCGTGCACCCGGGACGCGATCTTCCCGGATGTCCTTCACTCCGGCGCAGGGAAACCCCGGACCCTGGGTGCAGCAGCGGAAGACGCGATCCAGGCCCCGGTCGACGACTTCTCCCCCTCTGGTCTTCGACATCTCATCCCGTAACCGCTTCGCTCCTCTCTGAGAGACGGAAGCTGTGATCGTCGGAGACTCAGTCGTCCGGCACATCCGTGCTACATTTGCTGAAGGTAAAGTGCACACTCACTGTTTCCCTGGTGCTCGTGTTCTTGATGTTTCTGCGCAAATACCCCCGATCCTGAAGGATGATGAGAGCATTGCAGCTGTTGTGATTCAAGCGGGGGCTAACGATACCAAGCTGCGGCAGACGGAGACACTGAAGAGGGACTTCAGGAGCCTGATCGAGACGGTACGCAGCACATCGCCTGCAACTACAATCATCGTGTCAGGACCTCTTCCCACGTATCGGCGAGGACACGAATGGTTCAGTAGACTGTTTGCTTTAAACGAATGGTTGTTGTCATGGTGTAAAGAACAGAAAATGCTCTTTGTCAATAATTGGAATCTTTTCTGGGAGCGTCCTAGGCTTTTCCGTGCTGATGGCCTGCACCCCAGCAGAGTCGGAGCGGAACTCCTGTCGGATAACATGACCAGGACGCTACGCTCCATCTGACTAGTAAGCCAATTCTCAAATAACTGCTTTAATATCCGGTCACTCACACCCAAAGCAGTTATTGTAAATGAAATGATCACAGATAATAGTTTTGATGTACTCTGTCTGACTGAAACCTGGCTTAAAACAAATGATTATTTTGGTCTAAATTAATCTACTCCACCAAGCTACTGTTATAAGCATGAGCCTCGTCAAACTGATCGTGGCTGCGGTGTCGCAACAATATATAGTGATATTCTCAGAAAATAGGATACAGATTTAACTCATTCGAAACACTTATGCTTAATGTTAAACTGTTAGATAAGCAAACTAAATCTGTCCTATCTCTTGCTCTGGCTACTGTGTATAGACCGCCAGGGCCATATACAGATTTTCTAAAAGAATTTGCAGATTTCCTCTCAGACCTATTGGTTAATGCTGATAAAGCACTAATTGTAGGAGATTTTAACATTCACGTTGATAATACAAATTATGCACTAGGACTTGCATTTATTGACCTAATAAACTCTTTTGGTGTCAAGCAAAACGTCATCGGCCCCACGCAACGTTTACAACAAATTTACAAATTAAGCTCAGATGAGCTTTTTTGTCACATACACAGTTATACAGAGTATAATGAGGAGTGAAATGTGTTCTCTGCATTTAACCCATCCAAGTGGAGCAGTGGGCAGCCGACATTGCGGCGCCCGGGGAGCAGTTGGGGGTTCGGTGCCTTGCTCAAGGGTTTAATTCAAGATTTTATTATATCGCATAAAATTGTTCTTACTCATATAGATAACGTACCTCAAAGTGATGATGTTACTGACCATTTCCTTATATCGTGCATACTGCATATGAATGATATTAACTATAAGGCTCTGCGTTATCGTCCAGGCAGAACTATTGTTCCAGCCACTAAAGACGGATTTATCTCAGCTCAGCTGCTCTGTGTGCCCATAAATACAGATGAACTGGACAAAATTACTAGCAACATGGGAACTATCTTCTCTAATACGTTAGAAACTGTTGCCCCCATCAAATTAAAAAAGGTTAGAAAAAAACATGCTGGGCCATGGTACAACAGTTGTACCCATTCTCTCAAGAAAGAAACTCGTAATCTTGAGCGCAAATGGAGAAAAACGACCTTGGAAGTCTTTAGAATTGCGTGGAAAAACAGTATGTCCAGCTATAGACAGGCTCTAAAAACTGCCAGGACCAAGCATATCCGTAAACTCATAGATAATCATCAAAACAATCCAAGGTTTTTATTTAGCACAGTGGCTAGATTAAATAATAAACAGTTGTCACCCGATCTAAATATTCCCTCACAGTTTAATAGTAATGACTTTATGAATTTTTTCACTGATAAAATAGATAACATCAGAAATACAATAACAAATGTAGATTCTACAGCGTCTAGTACTTCAGCTTCATTCATCGCACCCAAAGAAAAACTGCATTGCTTTACAACTATAGGACAAGCTAAATAAACATATCACTGTGTAAAGAAAATCCAGTTTAATAATTATGGAGCTATTGTTTCAGCTCTGGGAATTAGTTATTAAATATTTAATATGCTCGATTAAAGCCCTATTAATATTTAACTTACGATTTATACTTAAGTGCTTGTCCAGCAATCACATCAGTATATCTCTATTAAAATCTCTCTTGTGTTCCCGTGGCCCCGGTAACAATAAACGAGATTAATAATTTCTCAAGTTTGAGCTAGGTTGCGTTATCTTTGGGCAAATAATGATGAAAATACTTCAAATCACATTCCAGAGACACTTGTTTATAAAATGGAAAAGGTTTATTCGATATTGCTATTCTAACATAAATGGATTACTTAATAAAGCATAGACATACACACACACATACGAGAGTTTTGAGGTTTAACTGTATGAAAGAATACCATTCTTTCTATTGCATAGCTTAACTAACCAGGAAAAGATCACGAACAAATCTTTGCTTTGTTACTGCATTCAGATCGAATTTACCAGTTTAGCTGTTGTTGAAGTGAAGCAGGCTGTTGCTTTTTTGGTTTCGTTTTCCGCTGCGTGAGTTCAGTTCTTTGTCCTCGGAGGCCACGTGGGTGGTTCGGGCTCCTTCGGTTGCTCTCGTGGAGACTTGAGACGGCTCTCGCGTCACCGGGAAAGCTCTCCTCTGCAATCGCCGAATTCTGTGGTCTCCGTTACGGCTTTGGCACAGTCTTAGACCCTCCGATGGTTGGTTCCGAGGTGAGCGTCCAGCGGACCGGCTTGGTCAGCGGCACGCTGGAAGCGCAGTTCGAGTTCCACAGTTCAAGAGAGTCAGAGAGAAGAGAGGCGCACACGCGCTGGCCGCTTTTAAACAGTCCGTTTTTTGGACATCCCCAAAGGCGGCTGGTCCAATCAGAGCGTCCGGTATGGGCGGAGCCCCGCCTGCACGGCTGCAGCTTTCATGGAGAAAGAATAACTTTTGATTTCTGTATTAAAACTCCTACCAGGTTTACACATTTATAATATCACCACATTCGTTATCTTATTGATTCATACATTTTGCAACCATTCATAAAAGTCTAAACACTGCAGCCTACACATTCCAGGTTAAAGCACGATTAGAAATCAGCCCACGTTTTCCTAATAATTCACATTCCACAAGCATATGAGAAAAAGAGCACATTAATATCCATATATTTCTTTGTGGAAGAAAACGCTTGAGTGAGGGGGCTTTAGATATCCTTCTTTCTAGGAATGTAGCAAATTCTCAACCAGGTCAGTGCTGATTCTCCAGACTTGTAGAGTTGAATGTTACACAGTATCCCCTCGGGCTTGGTGATGTTCCCTGATGGAACCTCGTCAAGGCCCTGGAACAAGAGGCAGGAAGAACAGGCACATACAAGACAAACATCATTCCTATCACTGACTAAAGCCTGGTGCAGGGTAATTTGGGAAGGAACAGGTTAGAAACTTGAGAAGACATAGGGATGCATTGTTTATCATTATTGACAATTGGGTCATTTTTGACTGTTTTAATTGTCAGGGGCTCGACGAGGCGGTATAGGCATGATCTCAGTCAGGTTGTTCAAATTCTCGGGTTCGGGTTCTAGGTCGGGATTACCACGTCGAAAAAGGCGAGGGACGCCTGACGTGCATTTGTTGAGAGACTCTTGAACGACGTTCACTCGCTTGTGTAGGAGGAAGGCCAGTGTCAAAGTCACAACATATCCTACGATAGTAGAGATACAAAGCGCCGTGTCAGCGGCAGACCAGGACCGAATAATTGGCGCGCCGGCGGGCGGAAGGCGAGCGATAGCTTCTAGCGCTGTCAGCCGGTGTCAATTCAATAAGAGATTTCGATTTCAACCTGATATTCATCGTCGGTGAGGTGATACAATGCTAACTCGTCAATATGGAGGATCGCGCCCTTCGGGACAGTGATCCATAACGTTTGGTTGGGCAAATTAATGCGCGTAGCGGTGTCGTGTTAATCGCATGTGAGGGTAACTGTTCGTGCTGGGGTGTTGACCAGCCATCGGTTTCTGATGATTTCGGCCATGCTACCTCAACTTGAGAACGTGGTGTTGCTTCGGCGGGCAGCTAGTGTCGGGTTTAATGGATTCTAAACCGCAGATGCCCTTGGTATTATCGCGCACGCAGAGTTTACTCGGTAGGGGAGTGAATGTCCTAAGTGAGCGTGCCCATCTTTGAGTTTGGGGCCAGATACAACTGTTCGTTGTTATCGTAATACGCAGCGACTTTAGGAGTGTGGATTTTGACATAGGTTTTCCTTGCCGTAATCCCACATTCACAACGCCTTTGAGCCGGTAAACATTATTAACGCCGATAATGGGCAAACTGAAAAGACAACTAAATCACCTGTTTCCGGGTTTGCGATATGGGAATAGCGCCACCGGAAAGGGGCGAGATGGGTTTGATGAGACTAGCGGGTCCGCAGTGGCGGGTTACAACGTTTGAACAAGGCTAAGAGGTATCGTAGCACGGAATCCTATTCATGGCTACGTTGTCAATCGAGGAACTTACATCGTATCATGTCGCTCATGATTTTGGCGGTGGCCTCGATCGGTCGACAACGGTTCTCACAGCGAATTACAACGACTTTACTGACGGAAGTCGATCTCAATTTCAGGACCTGGATTCAAGGTTTGGTTAAGGGGTTCAAAGTGAGAGAGAGGAAAGGAAACACAAAGTGAGACACGAGATAAAGAAACCAAACGATAAAGTAAATAAAAAAAATAAAAAAAAAAAAAAAAAATTAATAAAAAAAAATTATATAATAATAAAAAATTGAGAGTAACTCCTCTCTACTAGATTGGTCCTAGCAGTGCTGCGGAGGAGAGAATATGGGTTGTGTCTAAGCATGGTTGCTATATGTTTTCCTAAATGACAATAATTATGCTTGTGTGGTGCATATGGTTGTCGGTCTGTGTCAGTGGGTCGGATCTTCCCCCTTTTCCTGTCGGTGGTTTGGATTTGCCGGTTGGCACTGGCAACCCATCATGGTGCATCGTGTGCGTGTGTCAGCGTACTCCCCTCTGGCCGTGAGGTACTACGAGCTGTGGCGCAGTGAGTGGCTCAGGGACATACGTGTGGACACCGTCTTGCAGATGCAGCATGTAGTCGACAGAGTGGAGCTCATGGAGCTCGGAGGATGTGTTCAGGTCCATATAGGAAATGGAATGTTCAAATGGGTTTGACATGTGAGCTGTCATGGTTCGTGACGAATCCGCATGTGAGGGTGAGGAGATCGCCAGCAGCGAACTGAGGTGGTATGGTAATGCAGGAGGGCAGGGGTGTGCTCGCCAGTGGCGTGCTGGCGGCGGGTTACTGCTGCCACTGTAGGGTTGGGTGGGAGGGCATGAAAGGTCCAGGACTCTTCATGTGATGCACCTGCTGTGGTGAGGGCATCGTTTTGGTCATTTGAGGGGCTGGAGTTTGGGAGGAAACGTTTAGGATGTCAGACCTGATCTGGTGTTCTCCGGAGGAATGGCAGGTGACTGAGACAGCACTTTCAGGAACTTGGAGTTTCATCAGCAGTGTTTGTTGACGCCGCTGTGATTTGGAGTATTGGGTGTTGAGTTAGTGTTTAACCTCTGTTGCTGGGTTTTCAGGTGGGGTTTCATGTCCATCTGAAGTTAGGTGTTTACTGTTCTCTGAGAGCAAGGTGAAGCGGTGCTGTTTTCTGGGGCTGATTTGTTCAGCTTGTCACTGCCGCCCGCCTGACAGCTAGTCAGGCTGACTCTGGTTCGCCTTCCTTTTCCCACTGATTCTCATGAGACCACTTCTCCCAGTGTCGCCCAGGTGAGCGTTGACGCCCACGCGTTCATCCCATCGGTCATACCTCTGTTCAGGTCGAGTGTCAGCGTGTGAGTCTCGCTGCTCTGTTGGACGGGAGTGCATTCCATTCTCTGTGTGGTGGCTTAGCGCTGTCTTGGCGTTGGGTGCCCTCTAGAGCCAGTTCATGGTGTTGCGTGTTGAAATCAAGAACTGCTGGGGTTTTTGCGCTCTTTTCTGAGGCCATCTTTTGTTTGTAGTAGGCCTTTTGCACCAAGTCTCGCAACTGCTGAGTGTTCATCGCTCGGGACATGCGAGAACGCCAAGATGGTGGCTTATGCCAGGATGAAGATTCCTGAGGAAGAGAGTTTTAAAGTTCAGTTCATCTTCCATGTCAGAATCATTGCGAGTTCCAAAATATGCTTGTCTGAGTCGACTATAGTAAGCTTGAGGAGTGTCGTGACGCCCTTGTCTCGCCTCCAGGGCAGCCACTAAGCCTTGATCGGACTCAGGGTCGGCGAACTCTTTAATAAGGGCTTTTCGCAGCCGTTGATAATCAGTCTTTGTGTTAACAGGCTGCCGGTCCAGGAAGCTGCGTACTTCAGGACTGGATGTCGCTCGAGTAAATAGAGTTTATCTTTGTCCGTAACGTTAGGTCGCATTTCCAGATGGAAATCAATATCTTGCAGATACGCTTGGACCTTTGGCTGTTTGGCACGCTGGGGTTGAATTTGCTAACGTTTCGGGCGAGCTTGTCAAGGTCTTTAGGTCCAAGTTGTGCGACGATCTGCGGCTGGCTGCAGCAGATTCTTCTGGTTCTGTCGTGATATAAAGTTCTTCAGACGGCGCTGGTGACTGTTTTAACATCACCCCCTCTGTCTTATGTTCACGTGTCAGTCCAGGCACAGGTGACTTGGTCCTGCTTGGCAGGGGTGCGGTTGGTGCACGTCCTGTCCTTGACGGCTCCTGGCGTAGTTCGTAAGCGTGCTTGAGTTCCTCTTGGAAACTTTCAGACTCCTCTGTGACGTAGTCGAGCTGTTGTGTTAGGCGGCTGATCTCGTTTCTTGATTCAGCCAAATGAGCTTCGAGGGCCTTGATTCTGCTGTTTTTGTCCCTGAAGTCAGTCTTTGCCTTCTAGTAGCTTCTCTGCATACTGTAGCTTGTCTGCACAATCAGCGAAGTCCTCTTTGAGTTGCTGCATTTCGTGGCTGGTAGCTTCTAGAGTCTCTTTAGCCTGTTGATCTCCTCCTCGGCGCTTGCTCCACCTCATCGGTCCCTTCCTGTCGCACCTGAGCTTCACGTTCCAGCTGCTCTATGCGTCGCCAGCGCTTGTCAGCTCCTGCTGGCGTTGTGCGCGTGCTTGTCGCTCAGTTTGAGGGTGGCGATGAGTGTGTGACTTAAGCTTGAGGTGATCTTGGCTAATTCTTTGTGACTGTAGTTTTGACTTGGGTCTTGTCTCATGATGCTTGTGATGTTGTCATCTAGTTGATCCTGTGTCTGATGTTGGAGTGCTTCAGCAGCTTTAGGGAGGATGCTGTTTGTTGTAGCACTTAGCCACATTTCCAGTCCTTCCCAGTGACCGACATGTTCTGTTTTGTGAGACATGTTCTGGCGGGTGATGGGATCTTGGACCGAACTGACACAGACCTTGGATGGGAAACAAAGCAAAACAAAAACACAAACAAAACAACAGGGTGTAAATGTGCACAGTGTAGTGTATGCTAGTGTTGAGTGTGATTCTGTTTCTGTGGTCCTCTGGCAGGTGCTTGTAATTTGCAGCTTCTGCAGATAAATTATTGCACACTGGCAGCCCTGTTGGGAAACAGAGGAAAACACACTAACAGAATGAGTACACAAGGACAATAACACTAAACAGATCTCTCTTAATAGCAGATTTTCTTCTTTTCGCTTTGTTAAGTCTGATTTAGAAGGACGCTTCTAATCAGAGGATTGTAGGCGAGTTTTCTCTTTTGTAATAAGACTGTTATTGCTATTTCAATTTTCTCCTTGATGGAGGAAAATAACAGCAATGACAGTGCTTGTCCCTTAATGGCAGGATTTTACACCGCAACGCTGGTCAGCGTGTGTCGCGCGTGTTTAAAAATTTTGCCGATGTCTATCTTCTCATTGCACCTGCTTTAACTGGGAGGGGTAGGATTTCACAATAGAGGGTAAATGATAAACAGTTTGAATGTGGTTCTCAAGTTTCATACATCTGTTCAATTGTGACATTTCGCCTATTCGTGATCTTCCCTGGCCAAGTCTTAAGCAAACAAGTCAAATTAGAAGTTAGTAACAGGGAGAAAAGAAAAGAGAAATTAAGATTTATTCCCAAGATTTAAAACTAATACGTTGGCACAAGGTGGTGCTGTTGAGTCGCTATGCTAAGGTTACGTTTTATGCTCCAGATTGGTGAGAAGTGACTTTGACTGTATGGTGTCACTGTCACTTCTCCAACACAACACTAGGGGGAGCACTATCTACTCTCAGGCCTAAGTAAAGAGGACTAATTTTAATTTAATAAAATTATTTTAATTAAATTATTATTAATTTTATTTGAGTTAATCAGATCACCTAAGGAAATGAAGTATGGCCTACAGATAGAGCCAGACTTGTATTTAAGTTTGAAATTAGAATTAAAAATTAGAATTTGGTTTCTAATTAAAATTTATGATGTTATAATTAAAATTAATAGGATTCACTTAGGATTAGAATTTACAAATGCAATCTGCAATTGAGTTGACAAACCAATATTGTTGCAAAATGTAAACAGGAAGTGTAATTAATTATTAAATGTAATTAGAATTTTCGAATTCATAATTAATTATTAAATTAATTTACAGCTTCTAAATCACTAGTTTTGGATTCCCATAATAGTAATTAAAATAATTTCCAAACTTAAGCATTCCTCTCCTTGTCATTAACATCAAAAAAATAAAATAATTAATAATTAATCGGTATCCTACTTGTAAATGAAATTAAAATTTCTGGCCCTCTTGATAACTTAAGGTTTTATTGTAGTGGTCAAATTATAAGAGCGTTTATGGTTCATAAATGGATGCTGTTGTTGCTGGAAGCAGGAATTAAAAAATTTTATTTAAATGAAATTAATTCAAATTAATTTGTAATCAATTGTGACATTCAATTAACAATTAAAAATTCCTAACAATAGCGCTTATCCATTGATGTGTTTTAAAATCATAAAAGCCATTATAATTGAATGCAATCAAATCACCATTATCAAGATAATGAGTAATACTGAATTATCTTCTAATAACCCACCAGTTATTAAGCTGGTCCCACAAAGGTAAAAAGACTTTAATCAGCTGTTATATTAAACCAACCTGTGAAATTGTTAACACTGATGATTGGGAAACATTAACACAGCCAACTTAAAACGTGTTAGTCTTTTAAATGAGAGAGAGAGAGAGAGAGAAAGGGAAAACGTGATTTTCACACACACCACTGCATTCAAGCTTTAAATGCTATGTGCTAATCGCTAGCCGTAATGCTACCAGCATGGCTAAAGCTTTGTTTCAGTTAGCTTATATGCGCTAGTGCTATTAGCTTACACGCTGGCCAAGTCTCCACGTGGCTAAACTGGTCGCTATGGCAACTCAGTGCCTATAGGAAAAGGAAAATGTGCTTCACACTTCAGAGTCAACAAGCATTGTTCAGACTTGAATTTTCTATAGCACATATAATCTCACTCATTTAGGGCGAGATAAATTTATCTACGGGTTACTTATAAACCAACAAAGCCTCGGCGGGCTATTATGCGAATATTTGTCTGTTCAGACAGCAAAAAACAAACAATTAAATCGATTGCAAATGTCTCCCTTTCTCAAACGACTGGTCACTCCTTTGTCTGAGCGCATGCGTTTGAATTTCACTCGTGAAATCAAAAATGGCTGAGAATTACTTAAATAGCTACTTTAATATCCTACAGCCGGAGTCACGTGGCTGGGTTTGCAGTGGAACACGACTAACAAAGCATTACCACGAAGGCCTTAACAGAGGGGCAACAAGGGACACGCTGTCTCTCATGCGCTTTTAGAGCGACTTTTATTAATTATTTACTGCAGTTTAATTTCTCAACTCGAGTTAACAGTTACACTCTCATTCAAACTCACTGTGTTTCACAAACAAGAATGCAATATCACAAATAACCGTGTTTTCCTGTATTTACTCAATTTTTCCGGATAAAAGTGAGAAATATTTTATTGTCTCTGGTTTGATTTATCAGATCTTTAATTGCCCGCTTTTATCCTCCACCATTCTTGTAGTAAAAAATCCAGTTTAATATAGAGCTATTGTTTCAGCTCCGAATTAGTTATTAAATATTTAATATGCTCGATTAAAGCCCTATTAATATTTAACTTACGATTTATACTTGGAGTGCTCGCCAGCTTAACTACATCAGTATATCTCTATTAAAATCTCGCTTGTGTTCCCGTGGCCCCGGTAACAATAAACGAGATTAATAATTTCTCAAGTTTGAGCTAGGTTGCGTTATCTTTGGGCAAATAATGATGAAAATACTTCAAATCACATTCCAGAGACACTTGTTTATAAAATGGAAAAGGTTTATTCGTGATATTGCTATTCTAACATAAATGGATTACTTAATAAAGCATAGACATACACACACATACGAGAGTTTTGAGGTTTAACTGTATGAAAGAATACCATTCTTTCTATTGCATAGCTTAACTAACCAGGAAAAGATCACGAACAAATCTTTGCTTTGTTACTGCATTCAGATCGAATTTACCAGTTTAGTCAGGATAAAACGCTTTGTTTGTTATACTTGCTGTCTGTTGTTGAAGTGAAGCAGGCTGTTGCTTTTGGTTTCGTTTTCCGCTGAGTTCAGTTCAGTTCTTTGTCCTCGGAGGCCACGTGGGTGGTTCGGGCTCCTTCGGTTGCTCTCGTGTGGAGACTTGAGACGGCCGCGTGCGTCATCGCCACCGGGAAAGCTCTCCTCTGCAATCGCCGACGTGGCTGCTACGGCTTTGGCACAGTCTTAGACCCTCCGATGGTTGGTTCCGAGGTGAGCGTCCAGCGGACCGGGCGCGTTGGAGGGCAGCAGCGCGGGAAGCGAGCTTCGACGAGTTCCACAGTTCAAGAGAGTCAAGAGAGAAGAGCGAGGGCGCGCCGCACGCGCGTCGCTTTTAAACAGTCCGTTTTTGGACATCCCCAAAGGCGGCTGGTCCAATCAGAGCGTTGGTACGGGCGGAGCCCCACCCTGCACGGCTTTTTCATGGAGAAAGAATAACTTTTGATTTCTGTATTAAAACTCCTACCAGGTTTACACATTTATAATATCACCACATTCGTTATCGTACTGATTCATACATTTTGCAACCATTCATAAAAGTCTAAACACTGCAGCCTACACATTCCAGGTTAAAGCACGATTAGAAATCAGCCCACGTTTTCCTAATAATTCACATTCCACAAGCATATGAGAAAAAGAGCACACATTAATATCCATATATTTCTTTGTGGATGCTTTGAAAGTCATGAAACGAACGAATGTCTTTAGGAAACGTTGTCGCTACATTCCTTTGTTCCATAATAGGAAGAAAACGCGCGCTTTTGCGCTGAGGCGGAGGAGGGGCTTTAGATATCCTCTAGGAATGTAGCCCAAAGCCATTAGTGCCTGTAGGAGACCGTACCCTCCCGAGGTCAGATAACCATCTCGCTCTCTCCAGAGGGGGGGGTTTTAGAGAGACGCTGATTCTTTCGGTGACGTGTAGACAGTTGAATTCCTGCCGATATACGTTACAACTGCATCTAAACCAACAACATGTTTATTAGATCCTCTACCCACTAAATTATGGAAAGAGTTGTTACCTGTAGCAGAAGAACCGCTTCTCAATATTATTAACTCCTCGTTATCTTTAGGCCACGTCCCAAAACCATTTAAGCTGGCGGTTATTAAACCTCTTATTAAGAAACCAAAACTGGATCCTTGTGAACTGGCAAATTACAGGCCCATTTCAAATCTTCCGTTTATGTCAAACATAGAAAAAGTAGTGTCTGCTCAATTGTGCTCCTTTTTGCTAAAAAATGATATCTATGAAGAATTTCAGTCAGGTTTTAGGCCCCGCCATAGCACAGAAACTGCAATTGTTACAATTACAAATGACTTACTTCTTGCATCAGACCAAGGCTGCACCTCGTTGCTAGTTTTACTTGATCTTAATGCTGCGTTTGACACTATGGATCATGATATACTCATAGATCGATTACAAAACTATACAGGTATTCAAGGGAAGGCTTTAAGATGGTTTAGATCCTACCTGTCCGATCGCTGCCACTTTGTTTATTTAAACGGGAGTACCACAAGGATCTGTCCTAGGTCCTCTGCTTATTTTCATTATACATGTTGCCCCTTGGTAATATTATTAGAAAATACAGGATTAGTTTCCATTGTTATGCTGATGACACTCAACTATATCTCAACAAGACCAGATGAAACTTCTAAACTATCTAAGCTAACGGAGTGTGTTAAAAATATAAAAGATTGGATGACCAATAATTTTCTCCTATTAAATTCAGATAAGACAGAGATATTACTCATTGGACCTAAAACAGTACACAGAATATCTTGGATCACAATTTGCAACTAGATGGATGTACCGTTACTTCCTCTACAGTAAAAAATCTGGGTGTTATATTAGACAGCAACCTATCTTTTGAAAATCATATTTCCCATGTTACAAAAACAGTATTCTTCCATCTTAGAAACAGTGCCAAGCTACGGAACATGTTAAGTGTTTCTGATGCAGAAAAGTTAGTTCATGCATTCATGACCTTTAGACTGGACTATTGTTATGCACTGCTAGGTGGTTGTCCTGCATCTTCAATAAACAAGCTACAGATAGTACAAAATGCTGTGGCAAGAGTCCTTACCGGGTCAAGAAAATATGATCATATTACTCCGATTTTACAGTCTCTGCACTGGCTACCTATTAAGTTCTGTATCAGTTACAAAATATTATTACTTGCCTATAAGGCCCTAAATGATTTAGCTCCTGCGTACCTAACTAATCTTCTATCACGCTACAATCCAACCCACTCCCTAAGGTCGCAAAACTCTGGACACTTGGTAGTACCTAGGATAGCAAAGTCCACTAAAGGAGGTAGAACTTTTTCATATTTGGCTCCCAAACTCTGGAATAGCCTTCCTGATAACGTTCAGGTTCAGACACACTCTCTCTGTTTAAATCTAGATTAAAGACACATCTCTTTAGCCAAGCATTCATATAATGCATCTCATAATCTTGTACTGCAGTTATATCTGATCAGACACACATTATTATGCTTTAGCTTGGGTTGAACAGATATTTTCATCCAGGGTTGTTCCTGGATGGAACATCTGCAGGAACAACTGCTACGCTAATTGTCTTTATTGGTTTCTCTGTTTCTGCCACGGGATTAACATCCTGTGGTAACTAGGAATTACATAAGCTTCAGTCTGGATCCAACCCTTAAATTATCTGAGATGACCAAACACCCGAGGAGAGATGATAACAACCCATCTGAGGACCTCAGAGGAAGCCAACCATCAGCGATTATACTGAATTAACCAAATGTTACCATAAGGTTAATTATATTGAGTTTCTACAAGATAAATCTATTTTAGAAACTTAATTTCCTGTGAAGCTGCTTTGCAATGATTGTATCGTAAAAAGCGCTATACAAATATTCTTGAATTGAATTATCAATTTGACCCTTTACTTTATATAAAGTGTAAGGATTACCGTTTTACGAAAAGTCTTTAGTAAAGTTTTTTTTGAACATTTTGTACATGTTCTTAGATACCTGTCATTAAAAATTTGGATATCATTGGTAAATGTTATTGTTTTAGTGCTTATACAAACAAAAATAATTGTATTTGTTGTTTGTTGATTTTAAATATAAAACACAGCAGAACGATTGACGTGTCAGTACTTTTTTTAAATTTCCAGCACATTTTAACAATACCGTGATAATACTGATAACTGTAATAATTTTGGTCACACTAATTGTGAGACATTTTCATAAGGTTAAATGCTCTAATGTGGGGTAAATTTTTTAACATTTTACTAGAATCATTATGCAAAATACTACAACATGTAAATTGAATGAACGAATTAATCCACACAGAAGCACATATCAAAGGAATAACTTTGTTTTTTCTGTCACCCCCCTCCCTCTCTCACGAAAATTAATTTCTGAGTATTTATATACATAGTCAGGGGAAAGAAAAAAAATCAGTGCCTAAACAAGATATCACATAGCCACAGTGGTGCCTTATAAAAGTAGTACCCAAAAGCAGAAGTTCAGAGTGGTCCAGTCTACTTGAAGCAACAACTTCCAATACTCTCTCACTCAATGTCAGCAGACTGAATATGTCTTCCTTTGGAAATATGAACATTTCTGAGAAATGTGCGATGGAAAGAAAATATGAAGAGATGCATATCAACAGTAGTGATGTCAAGGCAGAAAGAGAATATATGGACATCCAGAGATGCCGAACACCTCAAAACACAGGTACTGACTGTTCTGTACTGAGACTCTTTTATCATAATAACAAATAGTTTAGGTTTAAACAAATCTTGGTTTGCATGGCACACAAAATTGCTAATGTGAGCTCTTAGAAATTTTGTCATGTGAACCTGAGAGTGCATACACGATGTAACAGCCCATAGTTCTGTTACTATGCATTAGAGTGGCTTGCAGGTCTACTACCGTCCTCTATGGGCTCTAAGCGGATAACCTCTCTAATATAAATAGGTGTAGTAGTAGAGGGAGAGAATTGTTTGGTTAAGAAGAAGCATGGCTTTTCTTCCCATGCTTCCCTCCATGCTGAAGAGTCCAGATTGAGAAACTTTAATGTTTCAAGCTCAATCAATGTAAGTGTTTTCTATGTTTGGGGTGTTGTATAATTTTATTAATTGACCAGGGGTATGATGTGTAATTTGTTTGTTAGGTTTGTCCATCGCTGAATGCGCTGGTTAGCATGCTAATGCTCAGTTTGTATATTGTGTTTTAGAGGGACTCTTTGATATTGGTAGTTTCTCACCGAGGACACATGGAAAGTATTCCGTGTTAGGACTTCTATTTCTCCACTGGATTTGAACTCGTTTGAGATACACCATCCATGACTGAAACTTTATGGGAGCACATGGGAACTGGTGAATGTTTGGACAAACAGTAATCACTTTTTGAACTTTCTGTCATGCTCAAGTATCACAATCGTCTTCATCAATGATAAGTACAAGAGGCATTCAGAACATGACTTTGTGGACAATAAGCATCTTCCAGCCATGATTAGTATTTACTGTTATGTTATTTCATGTCATGTCAAAAGCTGATAAGTCATTGAGCCATTTCATTCCATACTCATCGGGTGTAATGGTCTATGCTGATTTTGTATTATCATTTTTTTAGCACTTTGCATTTGTGGTTCTATTTTTGCCTTTTTGGTTTATAGACATGCTATACTTAGTAAAGTAATATTTTAATTTAAGGTACATATATTAAGAATGGTTGGTGGACCCCTCCCGCAAATATTTTGTAGTAGGCATCTCGTTTTAAAGAAAGGAGAGCGGTTACAAATTGGCACCCAAACAGGGACATTTAAGCCTATATATTTGTTACCTTTATCTTGGATTATATCACACAGTATGGATTGCCAGACTGCTCTGGATGAGAATGAAGCCGTGCCCAGAGCAGATTTCACATCTGACCCATTTACCATACGAAGAGAACCCCTAAGAGATTTAATCAACACCTTCAGTGACATATATTGATTCAGATGGTGAGAGTGAAGGAATTAGAGACAATGTTCCTGACATAACGGAGGATGTCCAAGTTTCCCCTCCTCCACCACAACTGGATATGGATCAGGAATCAAACAATGATCCAACCACTTCAACCCCATCTGTGATCGAGCGTCTGACAGATCGGTTCATTGCGGTTGAAAACCAACTAGCGGATGTTGGCCAGAAGGTGAATATAAATGTCTCATTTGATGAGTTTGAAAATCGAAGTAAAAAGATAGACGAAAGAATGTCTTATAGGATAAAACGTGAGTGTGAGAAAGTGAAGAGACAACTAGAATTGATGATTCAGGAGTTAGGCCAATCTGTTGCAGACTGCTTGAGAAGGAGAGATCATCAACTGGATTACAAATTTCAGTCTCGGATACCAACTACATCAACTCTGATTTCCCCAAGCCATAATCCTACAGCAGGGCTCTAGAGTGCGACCTAATTTCTCAAGGGTACGAAAAAAAAAATCTGAGTTTGCATTGGTGCGTCCAGCCATTCGAGAAAAAAAAAAAGTCTCCGTGACTCAGAAAGTCTCTCTGCTGTTCAACAACAGACACGTTAGGCTCATATCGTGGTCTAAACCAATCAGAGATAGTGAAGGGCGGACCCCCCCCCCTCTGATTGGTCGTGGTCCAGATAGTCCTGTACGTGTGTACGTTTGAAGATGCGTGTGCTGCTGCAGTCAGACAGAGAGAGATAGAGGTGAGTAGTAGAGATGCGCGCAGCTCTTTCTCTGAATATGCTCTGTTCAGTGAGCGTCTGACAGTCCCTCCAGGATTCTGCGATCGCTGAATTTAATCGCAAAATCAAGCAAACTCTGCTATTTTCGCAAATTTTCCAAATTGCCGCAGTTTTTGCTCTTTGACGCGTCTTGCGACGTCATCGCAATGCGCATTCAGTCAAAGAAAGGTTGTTTCTCAGTTCCAAAAATGGAATAAACAGCTTTGCGTTCTTTTCATGCCCGATTTTCAAGAGCTACATCGGACAAACGAACCGAAGGCGGAACAAATCCGCACTACTCGTTTGGGCTATACGGTGCAGACCATTTATCTGCTCGGACCGGAGCCGCGGGCTGCTCTCAAACATGCGACACCGTTATACACAACGCTGGGAGATACAGTGAAGAAATTAGTCGAATTCACAGCGAAATCAATAATATCTCTGTCAAATCTTGTGAGAAGCATTCAAATTCGGCACAGAATTATGTTAAAGCTACAGACATCAGAACAAACGCCATTGATGTGGAAACCAGGAGAAACATTGTTCAATAAACACATCACCACCATTCACCATGGATTTAACATCGTAAGACTACAGGAACAACTTGTGGCAGAAATGGTCTAATGTCTTAGTGTTTTTAAATGCTTCACACAACTTTTCCCAGCATTTCAAAGCTTTAAGTATTACCGAATTTTAAAGTTATTTTTAATGTGATGACATTATTTGTTCATCCTTCATAGGTTGCCCCATTTATAAAACTAAAAGTTTCATAATGTAGGAAAGCAAATACTTATTTAAAAATAAAGAAATACATTAAATTACCACTATTAGATGGCTGCAGAGAAGCACTTATAGGCTTATCAGCCATTTCCACTCCCTAATATATATATATATATATATGTATGTGTATATATTTTTTTTTATTAAATTATATTTAGACATTATGAATGACATTGATAAAAGTAAATTTTGAACTGTATCTCAACTACCCAGACAGCACAAGTATATCTGTAAGACGTCTGCTAAAGATCTAGGAAACATCTGTGTAATCAGATAAACGTCTCAGAAGCAGTTTTACATGCATTTTAATAAATCTCCATTTGACATCTGACTGGAAACATATTAGAGATGTATTGCAGATGAGCAAACATATGTAAATGCAGACATCAAATAGACATCTCCGAGATGTACATGTGCGATTAGGGTGAGTGCTTTACTGTCAGGTGCTGGTGCCACCTTCTGTAGAACTAAAGGCACTGGTGCTGGTGTCCTTAAATGCTAGTCTGGAGCCCTACAATGGGTCTCGAAGTCAGAAAAGTCAGAACAATATTAGAAGAATGTTGTCTGTAGTATATTTTCACTTCAAAACAATAAGAAACGCAAATTTTGAGAAAAGCAGCAGCAATAGTGATTTTAGGCCACACATCTGAAAAAGTCCCGCAAAATCCTCGAGACTGGTCTGAGAGGAGCAGCACGTTCAGTTAAAACAGATATTATTGCTTCTCTTAAGTTTACATGCAAATATAGCCAAAATCACAGCACAGGAATTGTCTTTGTCTTGTCTTATATTGTGTATTATTTGATTTCATCAGACAACGGCTCAATAAAATTATAAATTAGGATTTTTGTGCAGACTAGCTTCTTGGAAGGGAGAGCTGGTTATGAATTCTTAAAGGGTTGCGTTTCAGTCATTATTTCATATTTATCCCATTGACTGACAAAAGAAACAGTAAAATATATAAAGTAAAACCGTCTTATTGCGAATTTGGCTGCATTAAAATTAGGGTTGGGAATCGAAAATCGATTCCGATTCCAGAATCGGATACTTAAGGTCAGGTATCGGATACTTATTGTCAAATTAAAATTTTGATTCCTCCTATCGATTCCTATGCGCTTTTTTTCTCTTCATCTGTGACGACAAGTGTGATCTAGCGATTTGCCAGGACCTTGCTCGCTATTCTAAGCCTCCAAAGTTTGCCTGCATTTGCGATCAGAAGCCTAATATTTGTAATATTTGTGAAGTATAATATCTGTGATAGCTAAACATGTTGCAAGAGAGGTGTCACCACCAACATGACATTAATTTAATAGATCGTTAAAGATCGCGAACATGACTCAAACACTAACGTGATTCTATTCCTAAATTAAAATGATTTGTCTGTTTCATTCCTCAACCTTTGAGGTGTGCGATCACAATGTTGTGATCACTTGGTTCATCTGTGCAGCAGTGCCACCACTGATCTAAGCTTGGCCACCCTGCTCAAAACTGCAGTTTTTGTCCCTTTTTCTTGAAAAGAAATGCCTTTATTAAGCGGTGTATTTTTGCATCCACATCCAACGAGACTTTTCAGATGATTGCAGCTTTGCCTCAGCGAGACAAATGAGCGGAAATAGGTACACCAGCCAAATGAGCTTCGGCAGAACAATAAGATCCTGTTAGGCTATATGTCAGTATAACCATCTTTCCTGTCCTGTCAGCCGTCACTGTGCTCACGGCGCATGTAAAGCGATTAAAGGCGATTAAAGCTGCAAACTGTTAATGCATGTGTAACGGATGTATGCCAGTAAGGGCTGTGTGTAAACCTCACTCCCCTGACCTCAAAAAGAGGCGCTCTAGCGACTGACGCTAGCGGCTGTAGCCTTTAGCCTCCTTAGAGCGCCCACCTCCCGCGGAGGTTACCCGGGGAGGTTACACATGTATGAACGCATTACATTTCAGAACGTCTCTCCAATGCATACTAAAATATCGGCTCTCGTGAAATGGTTTGCTAAAAAGAGACACGGGATAAATGTTTGATATCATTATTTAATCACATTGGAATCGAAACTGGGAATCGAAAAGAATCGGAATTGATAAGCAGAATCGGAATCGATAAAATTCAAACGATACCCAACCCTAATTAAAATACAGTATGAGCACAGAGAGACAATATGACAGAACAGAACAGGATTGTTTTTCTGTAAATACTTTTTTTCCCCATAATGTTTAGTGAAATTATTTGGTAGTCTGAGGGGCATGCGACTGCAATGGAGGATAGTCCATAAGAAATTGAGCCATGAGGGGTTCAGTTTGAAGCCCATAAAACACTTAATTTAGATGTTCTTTTTATTTAATTTATCCTGAGATGTTTTTAAGTTTAAATATTAGCTCAATGAAGCACTTTAAGCACCAACACTTTTTCAGTAAGTTACCTTTCTTGTAGAATTGTGTTTCAAATAAATAAATTTATGTTGACCAGATTGTTAGTTAATCGTTTACTAGTTGCCTATATGAAAATTTGGGTGCACTTAACTTTTGTGCTGGTACACCTAAGAAAAAAGGTTAGGCGCACCAGTGCAAAAAGTTAGTCTAGTGCCCTGTACAGTTTCTTGTCCACACTCTAAGCCAGGAAATACAATGTACAGTGTACAGTCACTTTCCAACTCAGAGCAGCCAGTCCACCATACAGTATAACCCCCCAGTAAAACTGGATTTTCCCACCTTCAGTAATACCCAAGAAGATGATCCTGTTGTTTTTATCGAACGTTGTGAAGAGTATTTTGATGTTCGTCCTCTTAGCGACGGTGAAATCCTTGCTTCACTTTCTGCTGTCCTCAAGGATACTGCAAAGGATTGGTGGATGGCGGAACGAAGAATTGTGCACAACTGGAGACAGTTTAAAGGAAGTTTTCTGCACTCATTTCTAAGTGAGGATTATGAGGATGTTGCAGCAGGAAAATTGGTAGAGAGGAAACAGGGTGCTAAAGAAAGCATCAGAGATTTTGCATTCCATTACCGAGCATTGTGTCTAAGGTGGAGAAAGGAAATGTCTGAAAAAGAAGTGGTTCAGGCAATCCTAAGAAACTGTAATCCAAGACAAGCTAGTCTCCTACGTGGGGCCATCAAAGATGTTGGAGAATTAGTCAGGATTAGAACCCAGATAGAGAGAGATTTTGGTGAGTCTAAAAGATATTGGAGTCAGGCTAATGTTGAAGAACAGAGGAAAAAGACTCCCATTGTTCAAGAACCTCAGCGTAAACCTCCATGTGCAAGCAATCGGGTAGTGCAATCCTTCCACAGTTCAGAACAACATGACTATAAAAATATCACCCTTCCTATAATTGTGCAGGACAGGTATGCAGTCGCCCTGGTCGATACAGGTAGCACCCTCCAAAGGCAAACCGAAGGAACCTCCTGTGTCTTCGAACGACCTGGATGTGAAAATACGCATCCTTCAGGTCGATGGTGACAAACCAGTCTCCCTCCTGGACCTGAGACATAATGGTTTTTAACGTCAGCGTCTTGAACTTCCCTTTGTAGAGGGAAAAATTCAAACGCCGTAGATCCAGAATAGGCCTCAAGCCGCCGTCCCTCTTTGGAACGAGGAAGTAGCGGCTGAAGAATCCTCGTTCGACTTCCGACTGCAGTACTTCCTCTATTGCTCCTTTCTGTAGGAGGGAGGAAAGTTCCTGTTGTAGAACAGAGGCCTTGGAGGCGCTGTTTACTACTGTCAGGAGAACCCCGTCGAAACGGGGGGGATTTTTTTCCAAACTGAAGAGTGTAACCGGTTCGAATTGTGCGGAGAACCCACAGAGATACCCCCGGTAGACACTCCCATTCGTGAAGGAAGTGCGACAGAGGAATCAGAGTGTCATGTAAGGGAAGACATACCTGAGATGGGGTGTCGAGAAGGCCTGGAAGCAGTGGCACCCTCCACCGTGAAGGAGAGCCCTCGGCGTCCTTGTTCAGGATGATGGAGAGAGAAGTGCTGGGCTGACGGGTGGCCGGCACGGGTTCCGTACACTGCAGGAGAGAAACAGCTGTGTCTCCTAACATGCGGCTCGCCGGCGGCGAATGGACGAGCTGCAAAGGGGGAAAGACGATAAGAGCGGAAGTGGCCCTACACGGCTTGGAAGGAAGGAGGGGGCGGGACTTCCAAGAAGGAGCCAAAGAGGGTGAAAGATGTGAGGCTAAAGTATCCTCGATCACCGGCATGGCGGTGTAACCCTGCTCCACAGAACCCACAAGGTTGGTGAAGTCAGCGGCCGCCGTTAGGCGGGAGGAATATGGCTGCTTCCAGGAACTGGAGATCTCTCGATGCAGATCGCTGAAAATGGCAGCTTTCTCCTTTCAGGCTTGGAATGTGCACCGATGAGGAACCGCCTGCGAGCTTCGTCGACGCCGGGGCTCATCGGGCCAATCCAGCGCGAGCTTTTCGGTGGCGCGCGAAAGTATGTCCACAAGCTCAGAGTAGGCCGCAGGCCGCACCTCCTGGCCGCTAGGCCGGAGCGCATCTGCTAAAGCAGGCCCGAAATCCTCGGAGTCGGAGGCTTCTGTATGCAGAATATCATCTAGCCTGAAGGAAACGGTATCACGTGCCCTCGGGCTAGGAAACAGAAAATCATGCAAGAATTCGACTGGCGAATTCGCACGCACGTGCTCGGGAGATGGAGGGAGGGAAAAGGCTGAGGGAAGAGATCATCGATCTCACGATGAGCCGCGGAGGTGCTCGATGCGCGCCGGGGAAAAATGGAGGATTCCCTTTCACAATCCTCAAGCCGAGGCGGAGGGAGATGGAAATCGTCTCAAATCTTGCATTTTGAGGTCCCATAAACCACGTCACGTGCATGCGAAAACCCCAAGCACTTAATGCACTTACTGTGTGGGTCTTCGGCGATGAAACGCAGCATGGCGGTTGACAGCGGCGAAACTCCATGGCACTTCACCGCGAGGAGAACAAAGTTCCACTGAGGCAGTGGGTGCAGATGGATGATCGCAAAAGATAAGTTGGGCCAGAAAATCGCAACAACAAAGGGTAATGTGAGCGCCGTGAAGGCAGAGAAATCTGAGGAGTGGACGGCGCTGCTCGCCAGTATGAGCTGACGACGTCATTGCGTCAGAGATGGCGTCGCGCCACCAGCCAATGAATTGGCGTGATTCTATATGGGTTCAGACATCGGTCACGTGGTGGGCGTTCCCGATGCGGTCAATGCAGCGTTGAGTTCACCTATGAAAGAGAACTGGATACAAGCTCTCAAATAGGCCTAACTTATACAAATGAACTGCCTGTCCTCTCACTCCAGTAATAAGACTGTGTGCAATCGTGATCTCACCATGCTTTTAAAGTAGATATAATTTTTCTTTGCTCCTGGATTAAACTTTGTCAAAAGTTATCAACCATTCAGAATAGTTCCACGCCTAACTGATGAAAATCCTTTTGGAAATTGTATTGGTTGTAAGCAAAATGCACCAGAAAGTCTTTCCACAATCAAAAATGAAACTTTAATTTATTTACCTTGTAAGTTTATGTTAGAAATGTTTCGGAATGGGATATTTGATCCCATCTGATGTTGCATTTATCTAAATAAACAGGCCTATCATATATGGTTCTTAAATCACTGCTTCTAAAAATTCAGTGTTGTCATATTTCAAATACCTCAACTGAAATGAGGTCATTTGTTTTATAGTTGTATTACCGACTGGGCGTGCCATGAAGCACAGTGACGGCTGACAGGACAGGAAATTTTGTTTTACTGACATATAGCCTAACAGCATCTCAATGTTCTACTGAAGCTCATTTGGCAGGTGTACCTTTTCCGCGCTCATTTGACTCGCGCCTACAGTCAACTGAAGGCAGCTCAAAATCCGACAGTACTTGCTGACCAACAAATATGATTATGTCCATTTTCATAATCACTAGACATTAAAACAGAATTAAGCAATTCATGTATACTGTCAGTCTTACAGTAAAAAAAATTGAATAAGACACACATTGAATGGGAGAAAGTGAGACAGCATTGTGAGGTTTCAACAGTTTTTTAACAGTACTTGTAGGAGCCAATGTGTTAATGTCAATGTATTTTGGGCTGTCACCACTTGGGGGCGGTATGTCCACATAGGGTATTTAAGTCAGTGTTTCATTCACATAGAGCAAGCAGACTTGGGGCAGGGAACGTATACAGTTTGTACCACACTTTGGGAAGCTAAGGTGTGTGCCATTCATCACAAGTATGTATTTATATTATATTCAATAAAGTAATCTTAGACTGAAATCTATATGAAGACTGGACATTGGATGTATGCGTAAAGCGTGCGTTGCTATATTCCAAGCCTCCGGCAGTTAGCTGCTGATACAAAAGTAAAAACTGAGTTCCCGTTTTATTGCTTAACGGTGGTGAATGGATTATACGTGAACGCTATTGGAGTGGATTTCCGTATAAACGCCAAACAAGGAAAGTGAACGGGGATTAAAGGAACTTGCTCGCTTGGATTGAGTTTGCAACGCGGACAACAAGGAAAACCGGTGGGTGCTGTTTATGTTGTTTAAATGCTTCATGTAATGGAATGTGAAGTTTTGGACCAAACGGAGACATACTGTGCTGATAGTTTGTGCTGGCTTTGTTGTTGTTCATGGATGGAAAGGAAAGTTTGGGTTGTGGAATGAGTACTGTTGATGGTGGAAAGGTTGTTACGGAGAATCTTGCAAATGGTGCTGTTGATGAAAATATGTCGCAAAAAAGAGAAAGAAAAATGACTGCAAAGGGGGTTGCTCTGCTCTTTGAAAATTTGCAAAGGTCTAGAAAACAGAAGTTGAATCAAGTGAACAAAATCAAACAAAAGGTAAATGATATAATTTATCTTAAAATCACAAGTGAAACTGTACCAAATGTGGAAAAGCAAATGAAGAGGTTTGTCAAATATTGTAAAGAAGCTGAAGATTTGCATAATTCGATTGTGGAAATGCCAATACCCCAGGATGAGTTTGATAAGCAAACCAAATGGTTCGATGCTAAACTGGCTGAAAATCAGTGTTTTCAAAAGGAAATCACAGAATGGTTGTCTGATGCTGGAAGAACATTGCGTGGATAAAACCTGTGATGCTTCATCTGCAGTAAACAGTGAAATAGGACCTGATGACAGTATTTCAAACGCGTGTCTACAAAACAATCCCAATGCAGCAAAGTGTTAAAAGGTTCAGCAAGTACTTCAAGTTCAACTTCTTCTGCACGAATAAAAGCAATGGCAGAAAGGGCTGCATTAGTACAACACGCTGCTGCTATGGAGAAGAAACATACTTTGGAGGAGGAAGAAGAGAGACTTCGCATTCAAAGTGAAAGACTCAAAAGACAAAAGGAACAACTCATGATGAATGCAAAAATAGCAGCCAATGATGCAAGGTTGTCAGTTTTAAAAACCAGTGCTGTTGGAAGCAGCAAAAAGGCATCATCTGATGATTCAAAGCGTAAAAAAAAAATCACACTCATTGAATCCTGATTCACAAGTACATCTTCCTGGTAATTCTACTCAAGTTGCAATGCACTGTACAACTATACAACAAGCTGCAGGAAAACAGGATGGCACAGCTGTTGTTCAAAATAATCCAGTCTCTCGTTCCCAATTACAAATCCATTCTTTGCAATCTCCTGTTCATCCGCCAACTGATGAAGGACAAGGTATTTTGTATAACATCATGCAGCAACAGGCAAACATAACAGCTCAGCTTGTGCATAGGGGGGATGTAGCTTCATTACCTCCTCGAGTAATTCCAATCTTTGATGGAGATCCCTTACAGTTTGCTGCCTTTATTCAAGCCTTTGAGCATGGAATTGAAAGAAAGACCACAAATGCACAGGATTGCTTGTATTATTTAGAACTGTACACAGTTCTAAAGAGGACAACCAAGAGAGTTGGTCAGAAGTTGTCATCATATGTCAGCAGAACAAGGATTCCGTAAAGCAAAAAATTTTTGAAGGAACACTTTGGTCACGAGTTGAAAATCACTGCAGCCTACATGGAAAAGGCTTTGAACTGGCCTGCAATAAAACCTGATGTCATCAGTGGTTTGCAAGCATATGCTTTGTTTCTGAGAGGATACTCCAATGTGATGGTAAACTTGCAGTATATGGATGAGATTAATGTTTCATCGAACCTTAAGAATATCATGATGAAATTGCCTTACCGACTCAGGGAGAAATGGAGAACCACAGCTTGTGAATTACAAGAACAAAATGGTTGTAGGCTCAGGTTTATAGATATGGTGGACTTCATTGAACATCAGGTTAAGATTCTCACTGATCCTCTCTTTGGAGATATTAAAGATACACAAGCACCTATATCCCACAAAGCCAAAGTCAAATCTTTGCCTTGCAGTGGTTGGGGACGAAATTCAGCTACAGTGGCTGTAGTCAACACTGTTGGAGATTTTCAGTCTAAAGTCCACCTATCACAGCACAGTTTTTCATCTTGTTGCCATGCGTGCAAATAAAATCATGTTTTGGAAAGGTGCCCTGAGATTCATAAAATGACTCACAGACAAAAGATTGAATTCTTGAAGAATCATGGAATTTGTTTTGCTTGTTTGAAATTTGGACACCTTAGCAAAGATTGTACAAATCGTCAAATGTGTGGTATGTGTAGTCAGAAGCATCCTACTATACTGCATATTTCAGCTAAGGGTAAAACCATTGAGGAGAAACAAGTGAGTAATGCTCTTGTTACTTTAAAGACCTATGCTCATATTGGGGCATATCAGGATTGTTTTTTGTCCATTGTGCCAGTGCAGGTAAAAGCTAAGCTGGGAGATTTTACGGTAACAACATATGCTTTCTTGGATCCAGGGAGCACTGCCCCTTTTTGTACCGAAGGACTTATGCGGAGGTTGAAGATGACTGGGACGAAGAAGTGCATAATACTTTGAACAATGGGGCACGGAAATGTAGTAAACACATCTGTGCTTACTGGACTGGAGATCTCAGGATTATCTGAGGATAAATTCATGGATTTGCCAGAAGTCCTTACTCAGACAATACCTGTAAGTAAAGATAATGTGCTTAATCTGGAAGATATAAAGAAATGGAGGTATTTGGATGATGTCAAAATTCCCAAACTGGATGCTGAAGTTGAATTGTTGAATAAGAATTATTGGTTGCTCAGTACAATCATGATTTCGATGAGAAATCTTCAGAAGATGATTTCAAAATGTCTAGAGAAGATCAGAGGTTTATGGAGATAATGGATCAGTCAATTAGTACTGAAAATGGTCATTATTGTATTGACCTACCCTTCAGAAATAATGATGTCATCATGCCTAATAATAGATGCCTTGCTGTACAACATTTAAAGAGCTTGAAAAGAAAGTTCAGTTGGAACCAGGAGTTTCAAGAAGAGTACATCGCTTTTCTTACTGATGTTATCAACAAGGGGTATGCTGAAGCAGTACCACAAGATCAGTTACTTCGAGATGATGGTAAGGTGTGGTACATCCCTCATCATGGGGTATACCATCCTAAAAAGAAGACCATTAAAGTTGTGTTTGATTGCAGTGCAGTTTTCAAAGGAGTGTCCTTGAATTCACAATTGCTGCAAGGCCCAAATCTCACCAACACATTATTGGGTGTTTTGACCAGGTTTAGACAAGAACATGTGACTTTGATGGCAGACATTCAGGCCATGTTCCACCAAGTAAAAGTATCACAGAAGAATGTGGATTTTCTTCGGTTTCTATGGTGGCCCAACGGTGATAGTACGCAAAGCTTAAAAGAATACAGAATGAAATTCCATATTTTTGGAGCCATTTCATCACCAACCTGCAGCAATTTTGCTTTGAGAAAGCTTGCCGAAGATTACAAGGATTGCTTTCCAAACAAAGTCTTAAATTCTGTCCTGCATAACTTTTATGTACATGACTGTTTAATATCTGTTCCCACAGAAGTGGAGGCACTTCAGATGGTTAAAGACTTAACTGCAGTCTGTTCCAAAGGAGGATTCCAGTTATCCAAATGGATAAGTAATAGCCGTAAGGTGTTAGCAAACATTCCAGAAGAACGTCTGTCAAAATCAACGAAAGATCTCAACCTGGATAAAGACAACCTGCCTGTTGAAAGAGCACTTGGGTTGTACTATCTGATGCATTCGTGTTCAAGATTTCTATAAGTGAAAGACCAACAACAAGACGAGGCGTTTTGTCAGTTGTCGGTTCAATTTATGATCCCTTGGGATTTATTTCACCACTAATACTTCCTTCAAAGTTGCTGTTACAGGAATTGCGCAAAAGAAACATAGGATGGGATAATGAAATGCCACAAATCCTTTCACGCCAGTGGTCTGAGTGACTGCAAGATCTCAACAAGGTTGCTATGGTGAAAGTTGACAGATGTATCAGGCCAAAGGATTTTGGAATGATCAGGATGGCTCAATTGCATCACTTTTCAGATGCAAGTCAATGTGGTTATGGAACTGTCTCTTACTTGCGTCTGGAAGATGAAAATAAAAGGGTGAGACTTTCCTTCAGGCTTGGAAAATCTAGGGTTGCTCCGTTGAATCAAATAACTATACCAAGACTTGAACTTGCTGCTGTTTTAGCAGCCAGAATTGACACGATGCTAAAGAAGGAACTTCAACTGTATCTAGAGAAGTCAGTTTTTTGGACAGACAGCCAAACTGTACTAAAGTACATTGCAAATGATGCCAAAAGGTTTCATACATTTGTAGCTAACAGTGTCTGTCATCAGGGATACAACAGAGGTTGTACAGTGGAGACATATTGGAACAAAATTAAATCCTGCTGATGATGCCTCCAGAGGCATGTCTATTGAACACTTCTTGAAATCTAGCAGATGGATACAGAGTCCAAATTTTCTGTTGGAAGCTTCAGAGGAATGGCTACAATATTCTTTTGACCGAGCCTTGATAGATGATCCAGAGGTAAAAAAGGATATAGTGGTAAATGCTGCCATTTCAAACTGTTCTGACAGTGCTACTCATCAACTCTTGAACTATTTTTTCTGATTGGACAAAATTGAAAACTGCAGTGACATGGATTCTAAAGTTCAAAGGTATTCTTTTGAAGCTCAAGCAATTCAGAACACATATTCAGTCTTCTGGAAAAAACAATTCTAAAGTAGAGCAGGACAGAATTAATGAGGAAATGAGAAGGTTTCGAACTGGATTCCATGGTCAAAGTCTTACACCAGATGATCTTTCTCAAGCAGAATCAGTAATTATTGGATTTTCTCAACATGATGCATTCAAACAAGAAATTTCTTCCCTGCAAAGTGGAACATCTGGAGTCAAAAGGTGTAGTAACATTGTGGCGAGGGGGGCGTGGTTCAGCGAAGTCTGCAGCGGGAGAAAGACACAGGAGACAGCGGTAAGTAAGTGGGTCAAGTGCAAAATGAGGAACACCTGTCTCTGATTGCAGTAATTGGCGTGGAGAGACCAAATAAAGCATCCGTGGAGCGGGGATTCGAGGAGAGAGACGGAGGGGAGACTCGGGCGCATGGTCTGTGAGAGGGAGACAGCCAGAACGAATACAGAGAGTGAACGCTGAGACAACCGAGAGAGTTGATGTACGGAGGACGCGCAGAGTGCGCACCTGTTTAAGTTTATCTGTTTAAATAAAATCACCCGAGTCTTCACGAGCCAACCCTGTCCGCTTCCTTCCTTCTTACGAACTTTGTTACAAACATCTACAAGCTTGATCCAGTATTGATAGATGTTTACTTAGAGTGGGTGGAAGACTTAGTAGAGCAGCAATGCCTGAGGAGACAAAAATACCTGTTATCCTGCCGAAAAAACATCCTGTATCCAAACTTATATTGCAACATGTTCATAGAAAACTAGGTCATGCGGGGAGAAATCACATGTTGTCAACTTTACAAAAGAGGTACTGGATTACTAATGCAAACACTGCTTTTAGAAAAGTAATCTCTGAATGTGTTGTCTATCGACGTTTTCAAGGCAAAATTGGAGAACAAAAAATGGCTGACTTACCAAAGGAAAGGATCATGCCAGATTTGCCTCCTTTTTCCAACACTGGTGTGGATTCCTTTGGACCTATTGATGTGAAGAGAGGTCGCAGCATTTTTAAAAGATATGGAGTTATGTTTACCTGTATGACTAGTCGAGCAGTACACCTTGAAGTAGCCTACTCTCTGGATACAAATTCCTGCATAAATTGTATTCGTCGTTTTATGTGCCGTCGTGGCCAAGTACTGCATTTAAGATCCGATAACGGCACAAATTTTATTGGAGCACAGAGAGAGCTTAGAAATGCTTTGAAGAGTTTGGATCATGATAAAATTCAGAGTACTTTCCTATCAGAAGGAATAAAATGGACCTTTAATACCCCTGCAGGATCACATCATGGAGGCATGTGGGAGAGGCTTATTAGTCTTGTAAAGAAAGTGTTGTACTCCACAATTCAACAACAATGCTTGGATGATGAGAACTTTCACACTATTCTTTGTGAAGCTGAAGCTATTCTTAATGACCGTCTTATCACAAAAGCTTTCAGATGATCTGAATGACTTGGAAGCTCTCACGCCAAATCACATCTTGCAGTTGAGATCAAAACCATTTCTTCCTCCAGGACTTTTCCAAAAAAGTGATTTGTATATCAGACGTAGATGGCGACAAGTTCAATATCTGGCTGATCTGTTTTGGAAAAGGTGCTTCAAGAAAGACAAAAATGGAGTAAGCCACGTAGAAACTTCACTGTTGGTGATATAGTGGTCATCATGGATCCAACTGCTCCACGTGGTTCCTGGTCATTAGGCAAAATCACTCAGACATATCCTGACAAAAAGGGATTTGTCCGTTCTGTACAACTGAAGACAAAAATAGGATTACTGGACAGACCTGTTTCCAAAATGTGCCTGTTGTTGGAAGAAACAATGGACTGATCTTCAAAGAAGAAGTTCACATACACCCCTTTTGGCTCCTTTGATAATTTAAGAGATAATTGTAGTTGCACACCAACAATTATGGGGCCGGTGTGCAGGAGCCAATGTGTTAATGTCAATGTATTTTGGGCTGTCACCACTTGGGGGCGGTATGTGCACATAGGGTATTTCAGTCAGTGTTTCATTCACATAGAGCAAGCAGGTTTGGGGCAGGGAACGTATACAGTTTTTACCACACTTTGGGAAGCTAAGGTGTGCACCATTCATGATTGCAAGTATGTATTTATGTTATATTCAATAAAGTAATCTTAGACTGAAATCTATATGAAGACTGGACATTGGATGTGTGCGTAAAGCGTGCCTTGCTATATTCCAAGCTTCCGGCAGTTAGCTGCTGATCGAGTACTGAACAAAGTCCTTGTATTAGACTGTCCATTAGAAATAATATTTGCATAAAACAACGATGTTGCTCTTTCTAGTGCAACCTTGTAGGAAACCAGATGCTCAGAATACATCTGTTTATGTACTTCAAGACCAGTTCTTTTGCAAAGTCTCTCCAATCGATGACCTAACGCCTTTTGATGACGAAGTTCAGAAGTATACCAAGGAGAAGGGTTAACAGAAGATACAATGCGGGTCCTCAAATACTCACAGTGTCAAGTATTTGAGACAAACTGTTACCAGATTAACGAGGTTTAATTATATATTCATATCCTGATGGAACTGTTTGATTTAAATAAAAATAATCAATCGGCTTCTGCCAAGTCTCAGTCACACACATAAAATCAATATTTTGGTCCTCAATAAGTTCATGAATAAGAGACGTCTTATTGTTGAGTGACCGAAGATTAAAAAGTCCAAAGTGGAGTGCAGAAGGCATATTATAATCTGACCTGGGGAACGGAGTAAGCACTTCATGGTCAACAGACCTCCCAGCATTCTTAGGCAGTCTTGGGGTAGTAGACCAAAATTACAGAATTTGTCCACTATAATCAGAATTAGTAGAAGTGATTTGGATATTCCGACAAGACCCATGATGAATGTATTTCGGTCGGCGTACGAGATCCGGATGATTGAGCAGCAACGGCGGAGGTTTAGTTACGAATCTTAATTTGTGCAGGTCTGCCGAGTACATCAGTCGAGGAGCCGCGCTGATCACAGCTGAAGAAAAAACTATCCATAGCAACAGCTTATACAACCACATGATGAAATCTTGTAGTACTAGGATAGGCAGACCAACGGAGCCAAGGAAGTCACCAGTGAAGTCGGGCTACAAATGCCAGTCCTTTCAGTCCTCCACTGGAAAATCAGGATGTCAGACAGATGATAAATGTCAGCAAAATTTGAAGGTCCAAAGTTAAAACCAGTTCAATAGTGCAGCATATGCTTGATACATTTCCCAACTTAAAACATCCAAATATAAAAAGAGAGTAAAACAAAAGACCGGTGAGTAGCGGCAGCCAAAACGTGCCAGCGTTCACTCAACCAGAGATATGCAAAGAGAGAAACACTGAGATGACACTGAGTAAATGTTGGAAGTAGACCCCAATGAATCAGTTCACACCGTGGTCCATTCGAACAATAAATGTTCTAGCTGTCATTTTTGACTTTGTGAAACCTCAGCTGAATCAACCAGTACTTTTATCATTGTTCGGTTAGCATCACTCATCTGCACAGATGGAAGTGCTACGTGCAGTCTAGTAGCAGAAGACAATTCATCAGCAAGTTTAAAGCTGGCAGAAGCAATAAAATAATGTGACTCCTCTTCAGGACGCGAAAGCAAAATCCAACTTCATGCCAGAAATAGACTGAAACTCAAGTCTGATAATGTCATGATTCCTCATCACAAATACCCTAAACGGATATACTTGGTTGTGCACCACACATTGTAGAAAAACTTTTCCTACTGCTCGCTGTATATGACCGTTGGCGAGTGAAAATGTTTGACCTTTACTGGACTGCAAAGTCTCCCTTTCCTGCTTGATCAGATCCCAGAGAGACTCTTGGATTAACGAATAAGAGCTTCCGGTGTCAATAATTGCTTCCAGATTATGGTTACAAATATTCAAAGGCAATGTCAAAGTTGTCATGGGGGGTTGGTAAACCTCTGTCTATACAGCAATGGTATGGCTGTTGGGACGTCCTCGGCCTGGCTTTCCTCCTCCATGTAATGTGGCTTGCTCTGCTTGTCTTTGCCTCCAAAAAACTCTCTCTTCATTCAGATCACATTCCACCAGCATGCCAACACACACTAACTCTTCTATCGTGGACACAGTTCCTCTTAGAATGCTAGCAATGCACGGATTGCAGTTCCTCAATATAGCTTGAAAAATCTCACGCTCTGTCATGGCAGGCTTCAACCTTAGACATAGAGCTCTATATTGGTAAACAAAAGAACCAATGTTCTCATCCACTGCCTGCTTTCTTTCCCTAATCCTACTCTCTGCTTCCACCTCATGGTCTTCAGGTAAAAACTGACTGCAGAAAGACTGTTTTAAATTGTGTCCACGATTTGACACGTGTCTTCTCAGCTATCCACCAGTCCTTGGCTGTATGGGTAAGAACAGATGGTAACATAGACAAAATCTCAGCATTACTTAAAGGTTGGATGGCGAGATACTCTTCGCACTTCTCCAGATAGGCAATAGGGTCTCTCCCCATCTAAACTGCTTAATTTTGGAAAGTCAAGTTTTATGGGAGTTTTGAACTGAATAGAGCGAGAGTAAATTTCTGGAAGTGGAGTTGAATATCTGGTAGGAGTGGAAGTAGCATCTCTCCGCTTAAGACAATCCATGACCGCTCTACCCAAATCTTGGATGCTTTCCTCTAAAACCTGTTTTATTCGTTGACATTTCATTCATTCTTGACTCACAATTGCTTCATCTCGTTGGTTCAAAGACCTTTCATAAGCCTTGACTTGAACTTCTAAAGAACTTATTTGGTTCTGATGTGTTAAAATTATCCAGCACCTGAGTTTCAAACTTATCAAAACGGGCACTCAGGTTTCCTTCTACCTCACTCATTCTAGTTTCCAAATATTTAACTCAATTGGACAACACTAGGGAGATAAGACTTTTATCTTCATCTTCAGGAGGTGGTGGGAGTGGTTGCAAACCACCATCTTCAACTTACTTCACCTCATCTGCCTCCTGCTCATGCTCTAGATAAAGACTACTGAATGTCTAAATCAAGTCACGGACAGGTTCCCGGCGCACAGTAAATGCACCTAAATTATAATTAAGCTCAATGAGATGAGACTCCCAGTCTCTGCAGGGTCAGTCACCATTTAGAAAAATTATGAGGTAGTATAACCTTCAGAATGACTTATTCATGCAATAAATTGACTGGCAGGGGTATATACACGCTATACAAAACTCTTGTCATATAATTGAATTACCTCTCAAGTAAGTACACACTGCTTTTACTCAATATAATTTGGATTGTCGAAAGCCACAATAAAACAATTCGGGAATACAATCCATTGAGATTTTGATACTAATATATTAAAGTGTCATAGTGTATACAAACAAGCAACCTCCACGCATAAAAAACATTTCACCCCTCGCCATAATATGTACAAATCAGTTCCTTCAAAACAGTCCATGCAATACGTTCTACAAAAACCTGTGTTTCCAGCGTTGTTTGGCTGTTCCCAACAATTTTGTCCCAAGCGTTCCAATACTGGCAATCGGCACGATGAATCAGTCAATGAATAATCCACAGGCAGTCGGTATATAATCCAATGGCATTTCCCACACTCGTTACGCGGTTGAATTTATCGTACAGTCTATTAGAGCAACTTGACTCAAGACCTCATGTAACGTACACTTAATTTAACACAAGGCTCAGGGATTCAGTAGAAAAAAAAACAGTTTTCCATCTTTGGCCTAACAAAGGATGAAAACAGTGAGCTATAACTCAAACATCCTGATTTTTGTCTTAAACACCCCCTCTCCACTTCTCTTATTCTCTCCTTAAATTGGAGTCCTCATCCTCCTATCTGATGTCGTTGCCCCCTAATGTTGAGGAAAAGAACTAGAGTAACAGTAAATTCAACATTGACATGACTCCAGACATCAAAATAAAAAAAGGTGAAGCTCAAGAGAAGATAAAGAGGAGATGAAGATCTATGCTAATGGCGATCCTAAACAGTCATGATGTCAGGACAGAAACAGAACTCAAATACTAAACAGCTCAACACACATGTACTAATTCTATTATAACTGCTAACACATTTTAGTCACATTAGTTGTTAAGGGCCTCATGGTATGATCATGACAATATGCTGCAATATAATAAAGACGTCTCATGTAAGGAAATGTCTCTCAATGACAGAAGCCACATATTAGTTTCACTTCCTCTAGTTTTTTTAGATGCAGCATTTGGAATTTCTTCCACATTTGAATGTTATTCCCCTAAATAAATGAATAGTTATTTTGAGTAGTCTAACATTTAAATCAAACATTCAGATAATATATTTTGTAATAATAAAAAAAGATGTATATACATTTATGTAGTTGTGCATTGGAACAGCAATGTTCTTCTAATAGGTGTATCAGTGAGACATTGGTGTCATTTACAGCATTGGCTTCTAAGGAGTGTTTGTTCATGCTACCAAAAACAACTAGTTCTCAACCAGTGTGTTTGTTATATAAAGATTTCCAACTGTAGTGAAGAAGCAACTATGGTGAAGAGTAACTACAGTGCAATTTCATTATGATCTGTAGTACATGAGTACAAAAGATACCCCTTACTAGGATATCACGTTCATGACAATAGTGGTGACTTATAAAAGTAAAAGCTCAAAGCAGATGTTCAGAGCAGTGCAACCTACTTGAAGCAACAACTTCCAATAAGCTCACATTAACCTCCATCTTATTAATGGAATTCATGGAGCATGGAATGAATAAACATAAAGAGGAGATGGACATCTATGCTAATGTACATTCTGTAAACTTCCATGATGTCAGGACAGAAACAGAGAACACCAGGAAACACCAAACACTTCAACACTCGGGTACAGCGACTCATTTCATTATAACAACAACAACAACACATTCGCCATACATATAACACATTTAAATTATATGAGTGTGTGCTTTCCTGTAGCTCAAATAGTAGAGCATGGTGCTAGCAAAGCTAAGATCATGGGTTTGATTCCCAGGAAAATCAAGAGATGATAAAAATGTATAAACTGTAACTTGAATTTAATGTAAGTCGCTTTGGATAAAAAAAATCAGCTAAATGCATAAATGTAATATGAGTGTTTAATCATCTTCAGAAAGTGACGCTGTGAAGATCAGAAACACCAAAGCAGCTGTAGTGTGTTTGTTTCTGCTGTGTGTTCTTCTGCTGACTGCAGTCATAGTGATGTGTGTCCACATCCATACAAACTACACACAAGAGACACACCAGCTACTAACCAACATCACCAACCTCACAGAAGAAAGACACCAGCTAGTAAATAATCGCATGCAGCTGATAAAAGAGAGAGATGAATTATTATCACGGAACCATGATCTGATTAAACAAACAGACCAATTACATCAGGAGAAAAATTAACTGTTGAAAAGTATTCATGGAATGGGTAATTATGAACTATATTAAAACTAAAACAACCACTTATTAGTAGATCAGTGTGATGAGAATAAAGTGCTAATAGTTTAATTGTTTCTGTTTACAGATGGATGGATTTACTATCAATCTAATATGTACTTCATTTCAACTGAGAAGAAGAGCTGGACTGAGAGCAGAAGACACTGTACAGAGAGAGGAGCAGATCTGACCATCATAAACAACAGAGAGGAACAAGTGAGTGAAAGATACTCTCTGTGTTTGTGGTGTTTAGTTGCTAAGTCCAGAGATGTTCGGATGAAATGTGTATTGTCGATTTATGATATAAACATGTAATTTGTTTAACTATTTAGGATTTTGTTATGAAAATGACTGATAAAAGAGAATTCTGGATTGGTCTGACTGATGCTGATGAAGAGGACACATGGAAATGGGTTGATGGCAGCACACTGACCTCTGGGTGAGAAATCACTGGATTTAACTGATTATTATTTAATAAATAATTCTCACAGTCAGCATCATATCACACAGAAAGCAGCACTGAACATCTAATGCTGATCTTTTGTTGCAGGTTCTGGGCGTCTAAAGAGCCAAATGGAGGAAGAGTAGAGAACTGTGCTGTGACTTATTTAATAAAGTGGCCTAAATTAATAGGGTGGCTTGATGTTAATTGTAATGATGCTTATCAATGGCTCTGTGAGAAGAGTATTTTACCTCTCATAAAGAGAGAAACATCATAAAAAATTATCTTTCTTTCTTTTTATTTGTTGGTGACCTAAGTTTAGCTGTTCAAAACATTCAGAATTAATGATTATCATCTACAGCAGTGGTTCTCAAACTTTTTACACCAAGTACCACCTCAGAAAATATTTGGCTTTCCAAATACTACCATTATGACCAACATTAAAATGCAGTATAAATGGCTGCTCACTGCTCCGGGTGTGTGTTCACAATGTGTGTGTGTGTGTGTGTGTGTGTGTGTGTGTGTGTGTGTGTGTGTGTGCGTGTGTGTGTGTGTTCACTTCTGTGTGTGTGTGCACTTTGGATGGGTTAAATGCAGAGCACAAATTCCGAGTATCTCACGTCACTTTTACTTTCAGTAGCACTATACACAGTAAGAAAAAAAAACCCAAAAAAAAAACCGAGTCAGTTTTTATCCTTATAAGGATATTTATTATTGTCAGCCTCTTAAAATATAGCAAATACACAGTTTGAACATGAACACTGCACCGTGCTTACTTCCACGTAAATAAAAGCGTAATTATTAAATTAAAATATATTGTACCTAAAAGTGAAATAAAACTGTACTGTACTTAAATGTTAAAAACTGTACTTAAATAAAGATTAAATGAAAATGTATCACTTAACATTTAAGTACAGTAACTTAGTTTTTATTTAATTTTAAGTAGCTACAGTACATTTTCATTTAATCTTTAAGCACAGTACAGTTTTTATTTCACTTTTAAATAAAAAGTACTTGATAAAAAAAAAAAACACAGGCTGTATATGTAGCTGCAAGAAACAACAATCAGGCCACGTTTCCACCAAAGCCAGCTGAAAACACCCAGGTGTGAGCGCTTGAGAGGGCAGCGTATTTTCGGTTGCTATGATATGGAATATCCGCTGAAGTAATATGGCAGACGCATTGAGAATGAAATGTTTCTCAAGCATTATTTTTAATAACAATATTATTGTACTCCGGCAATTCCATCTGGTAAAGACATAAATACTCAGAGACAAGCAATATTAACTTCTCCATTGCTGTTAATTGCTGTATTAGTCCCGCCCCTCCTCCACTGTGATTGGTTAGCTGACTGAAAAAGTGACAGTGATGAGTGCTAACATTCTTAAATTCTCGGTGCCAAGAAAAAGCGCCGAGTGCTCAGCATGAAGACGCTCCCATTTAAAACAATTAAAAAAATTGCTTTGGTGGACACGCGGCCTAATTTAGATTTAATTCTGAGATTCCTCTGCGCACTACTAGAAGCTCACGTGCACTAGTGCAATGCTGCTCACACTTTGAGAACCACTGATCTACAGCATTGCTGCTGCTGAAGAGTCACCTTTGAAGCAGAGTGCAGATCTACCCAATGCTGTTCCCTCCATGGGAACTCGAACTGCGTCCCCTAGGGGTCGCTACAACGCCTCAGCGTGACTCGGTCTGAAGATACATATGAAAAAACACCACCTGTTGGCGGCGACAGCCCATGACGTCTACCCGGCTTGCCACAATATAAGTGCCGCGGAGAATACATCATCAGCTTTTTCGTCTTCACTGACTGGTTTTGCGTGCAGAGTGAATCTGGTAAGAGTACAGTTTCTAACTCTACTATGGCGAGCACTAGCAAGGCGTTTAGGAAGTGTGTGGATCCGTGTCCTCGTTATTTGACACCCGATGACACACACGACTGTTATCTTTGTTTGGGCATGGAGCACGCACGCGATGTCCTTGAGGCGGTTTGCGTGCATTGAGCGGCTCTCTATGAGGAAGCTCAGCTCGCCTGTCCCTCTTTTCGAGGAAAGAGGGGCAGCCTGTATCCCGCGATTCAAGACCCACCGTTGCCGAGGCAGAGGCGAATGAAATCGTGGGGTTCGCAGTTGGATGTGGCCGATAAGCTGGAAAGGGACCGCCTTTTCGTCGGCCGAGAAGTGAGCTGCTGGATTGTGATGATGCGATCTTTCTGACATCATCAGATGCAGCAGCTAGTGCTCCGCTGCATATGAACAGCGAGTTTTTGGAGGTTATGGATTATAAAATAAATAAATTTAAATAACCCCCAGCTTCCTTTCTTCATAAATCTCGATGTGGAGGTTGTGAAGGAGTGGGAAAAAGCTAGTTTTCTCGTATTCATAGGTTTCAGCATACTAGTTATGCTGACACTGAGGATGCGTGAAATGGCTATGAGGATGCCCCTGTGCAAGAGATGATAACCAGCTTATCTCTCTATGGCGAGACATCCTCTCTCAAGGCTCCCTCCTGGCCATCTAAGCCCCTGAATCTCGCTTAAAATGGCAGGGCATATTTGCAGCAGCAGGTCAGACCGTCGCTTTACACACAAAGGCGTACCAGACTGACCTGCTAAAAGTCCTGGATAAGGTCAGGTCTGAGCCCGAACAACCAGGGTCCTAACCCATCTCGGTCTGAGGATCAGAGATGGGCTTAGAAACTAGTCTCGTGACTCATGCCCCTCCCCTCCTGCAGTGCTAGGGTGAGACAGAGGCGGGTCAGGAGAGGCAAGCCCTCTCATTCCTCTCTAATTCCCCTGTAACCACCGTAAACTCCACCGACCGAGGTTAGGTGGAAGTTTCCTGCCAAGAGCCTAGAGGCGCTCCCTTGTGCGGAGTTCCCTCTCATTCTGAGGAATGAGTTCTCCGCTCCTCAGAGCTCTGTGATAGGTCGCTCTCCGTGCTGGTCGATAGCATTGCTCCCTCACTATAGAGGGTTATCTATGAGCATGCCGCTCCTGCTGAGCGTCTGAGTTCCTTCTCATTCTGAGGAATGAGTTCTCCGCCTCCAGAGCTCGTTATAGGTAGAGCCAGCATTACTCCCCTCATTAGAGGTTACCTATGAGTATGCCGCTCCCTTGGAGTCTGAATGTCCACTCATTCCGAGGAATGAGTGTTCCGCTCCCAGAGCTCGCTGTTGGTAGAGCCAGCATTGCTCCCCTCACCCAGAGGGCCACCTGAGCATGCCGCTCCCTTCTGAGCGGAGTTCCTCTCATTCTGAGGAATGAGTTCCCGCTCAGAGCTCATGGTTGGGCTCGACGCTCCCCTCTGAGCGGCGGAGTGTCTTCTCATTCTGAGGAATGAGTTCTCCGCTCCTCAGAGCTCTATGATAAATCGCTCTCCCTGCTGGTCGAGCTAGCATTGCTCCCCTCACTATAGAGGGTTATCTATGAGCATGCCGCTCCCTGCTGAGCGGGGAGTTCCCTCTCATTCTGAGGAATGAGTTCCCCGCTCTCCAGAGCTCATGGTTGGGCTTGCCGCTCCTTTCTGAGCGACGGAGTGCTTTCTCATTCTGAGGAATGAGTTCTCCACTCTCCAGAGCTCGTTATAGGTCTCACTCTGAGGAGTGAGTTCTCCGCTCTAGAGCTCCTCATTGGTAGCTGAGTTTCTCTCATTCCGAGGAATGAGTTCTCCGCTCTCCAGAGCTCGCCGTCGGTAGAGCTAGCACTGCTCCCCTCAACCAGAGGGTCACATGAGCATGCCGCTCCCGTCTGAGGCGTCCGAGTTTTCTCCGCCCCCAGAGCTCTGTGATAGGTCAGCTCGCCTGTTGGTCGAGCCAGCATTGCTCCCTCAACCAGAGGGTCATCTGAGCGCGTGCTCTTCTGAGCGTCTGAGTTCCCTCTCACTCCGAGGAATGAGTAGTTATCCGCTCCAGGGCATAGAACGTTCTAATAAGTGCACACGAGACTTTGGGCACTTTTCTAAAATCCACTTAGTGGTAAGTCCGCACATTAAAGATTCTGCGTTCTTTCTAAAAATCCCGTAAGGGTAGGGTTCTGCAGGACAGAGCGCTTCGTGCCCTTTTTGAGCTGGTTAAAGCCCGGTTTGTGCCTTGGGCCCCGCTCCCTGTCCCATATATGTTGGGTCCAAAAAAAGGGAAAGGGGTGTACACTACAAGAGGTCTGTTGAGACAGTTCCCTCAGTAAGCTTGGGAGAGAAAGTGGTAACCCCTGAGTGATCGGCCAGGACCTAGTGAGCCAGGTGCCTGGCCATATCCTGAAGGAATCTTTCTGATTCCAAGACCTTGAGCTCTACCCAGGCCCGGTAATCCCGGCGCCTAACAGGTGCTAGGGTATGCAGCTCGGCCTTTGGCCGAAGGGGATAATATCACTGACAGCCATCAGCGTCCGGGAAACTTCCTTAAGCCGGGTATAGTTGGCTTAGTGCTCGCCGCGAACAGAAACTGAGCATTCCCCTCAGCATGGTGAAGTGGGTATAACGTTCCGTAGCGACCCTAGGGGACTAAAGTTCGAGTTCCCATGGAGGGAACTCAGGTTACGATAACCATGGTTCCCAACACCGAAGACACTTTCTTCCCTAGGCTTTGGACCATGCTTGGACGCAAGCTTCAGCGAAGAAGCTGATGATGTATTCTCCGCACTTATATTGTGGCATGTAATCGTGCACAACAGGTGGTGTTTTTCAGTATGTATCTTCAGACCGAGTCACGCTGAGGGCGTTCCCGTAGCGACCCCTAGGGGCAGTGTCTCGTTCCCCATTCGGGGAACCATGGTTACATACGTAACCTGAGACGTTTTTATATCACTGATATGCTATTAAAGTTTTTATTTATTTTTATTTGTTTGTATTTTTATGTCTGTTTTCATTTTAACTTTGGTTAAAGGTTTAGCAGTTTGGTTGTGTTTTTTATTTTGTGACTTAAAGTGCATATTGCAGGTTTAAAAAGTTTTCAAATGAATTCATAACCTTGTATGAAAATACCGTATGAGCTGTTAATGCAGGATTTAAAAAGGTTTTACAAGACGTGAGGGCACAAATTTAGAAGAAAAAGGTGACACTTTTCTTGACAATTCTCAAAAACTGCTTTTTTTCAACATCGCGTCATAATACGTCACATAAGGGAGTTGTCTGCCGGGCTCAGCTTTGAGCGGGAGTGGGTCCGTGTGTTTTTTGGTAGTTATTTTTATTTCAATTTATCACCGTCATGGTAAATTATTGTGTTTGTGGAAGTTGCACTAACTCCAGCCAGTCAGCACATGGAGTCCACATGTTTCCGAACAAGAAATAGGACGGTATCTTCCGGTCTCGGTAGGCTACGTTTGTGCAGCTGAAGAGACAGGACTTCACTAATGCATCTGTTTCGAGAAATGCGGTGGTGTGTAACCTAGCGATCACTTTATACTAGTGGTGGAGGTAACGAATTCCTTACTGTAATTAAGTAGTTTTTTCGGGTACTTGTACTTTTTTTAGTATATTTTTAAAGCTGTTTTACTTGTACTTAAGTACAAATTAAGCAAAACAATCTACTTCATTACATTTAAATCATAGTTTGTTTCTGAGTACACACACAATTTGAATTTATATTCAAACCTTTGACGGCACTTCAGTCGCCAATAAAGAGATCCGATCATAAACGGACCAATAAAAGCCCCGATATCTGAACCGGAAAGGCCGCCGCTGCAGCAGGTTTTGAAGGCTGATGGGACAGGAGGCAGGGGAGCTACCGTGAGCCTATATACACCGAGCTGCTACTCGCTCTCTCCTCTCCGACAGCGAGTTTGACACGCATCCGCCTGCTGTCAATTACAGAGTCTGAATGTTCGTGCAGGATTGCAGGTATTCCGGATCATTTTAATCATTTCCGCCCAAATGTGGCGAGCGCTTTATTGTAACATGATACATGAACGCAGTCTGTAATCGCAGAAAACTGGATACAAGCTCTCAAATAGGCCTAACTTATACAAATGAACTGCCTGTCCTCTCACTCCAGTAATAAGACTGTGTGCAATCGTGATCTCACCATGATTTTAAAGTAGATATTATTTTTCTTTGCTCCTGGATTAAACTTTGTCAAAAGTGATCAAACATTCAGAATAGTTCCACGCCTAACTGATGGAAATCCTTTTGGAAATTGTATTGGTTGTAAGCAAAATGCACCAGAAAGTCTTTCCAAAATCAAAAATCAGCTCCTTTTTCGTTTTTTCATTTGTTTTTTTTCAAGAAACGAAAAACAAGAATTCGTTTTTTGTCCAAGGGTAGAAAAAGGAATAAACAGATTGAATATTCGTTTTCTACACGTGGGCGGGAATTAAACGCCCCTTTTTTCTGATTGGTCAGCCGAAGATCTTCCAGTTCCGCGAGACAGATGTCCTCCACTGCTGCAGGTGTATCTTCTTGATGTGTTTATTGCAACTACATTTAATATTTTTCTCATCAAATAACCAGACAAATGAATAGCTTGATACAATCCATTCCGGGGCAGAGTGTAGATTTAAATTATATGATTTGCATCAGCTGGGCATGTATGCTATGATGGCTGTCATAGCCTACCCTGATCACTCAGTAAGTTAGTTTAATTAAATAATGAATTAATTACTTTTAAATAAAATATTGTAAACACTAATAATACAAAAAGGAAAGAATGCATAAAGTTTATGCCATAAACGTATAGGCTATAACAGGCCTATTATAACATTCAAGAACTGTCATTCTGATCTTACAATCGGAGAAACAGATAGGCCTACATACTCTTTTGAGTTTTATAATGTAGTCTTTTTAATTATAATTGAGACGTAAAAATGATATGCACTTGTGTCGGCCTTGAGCTGCATGCGCACTCGCACACAGGACTGAAACGCAAGATGTAACTTGTCATTTCTGGTTGATTCTCACCACGATGTGTGTGTGTGCGTGTAACACAGTTAGTAGATACGGGAAGAAGGAGGTGGGAACCAGCGAACATTCAAATACTTTAATTATAAAATAAACAAACTCAAAATAAAAGCGGCAGCCCCTCACGGACGACTGCCGCACACAAACCACAAACTAAAATCCAGGCCTGGTCCTCTCTCGTCTTTCACTGTCGTCACTCCTCCTTTTATCCTTCCGAGGCTCTTCCGTGGGACTCGAGACCGATGAGTAGCGCAGGTGTAAGTCATTATCATTAACTCCACCGGCCTCGCTCCGTTCCCACGGCTCTCGGCCCCGCTCCACTCGTCACAGTGTTTTTCGAAAAAGAAAGATAATACGCCTTTAGAAAACCAAGGTGAGTAACCCAGTTCACACAGTTCCAATAAATTGCGATGGTTTAAATAAACTCAGTAAATTAAACAGCAGACAAACACGACTACAGTCAAGCGCAGACCAGTATTGAAGTGTAAAGCAAATATGCAGTCATAACTTTGTTTTAGCTGAGTTTAATTAATTAATATTGAGAAGACCTATTAATTGATGTTCACTTGGATTTTTTCCTCTGAAGGGGAAATAATACTGTCATTCATGGGTGTATGGTAAAAAAAAATATTTTATTTGTGTAGGTTCAAAATGACAAAAAAATGTTATCCCTTTGAAAAATAAAGTGAACAGAAAAATGTGCTGCATCAGTGCGTCTTGTCTCGATGAGCATCTTTCTGGCGCACGCCACAAACATGAACCAATACACAGCAAATAGCCTTCTTGACGCACCTACTAGAAGTCTACATTCAGATTATTTTACATTAAATGCATCATATAAGTCACTTTGGAATAAGTCACAGCATGTATCAAAAACGTATTTTCCAGTCTGGAAAAATATGGTAGGCTATAGCATTTTTTTTTTTTTTTGTGGACCCTCCGGCACTTTGAGAACTGCTGTTCTACACAGAAGGAAGCGCAGTCTAAATTATGCACCGATACGAGTTGTCAAGCTATTAATTATTATGGTTGTTTGATGAGAAAAATATTAAATCTAGTGTAAAAAAAACGCATCAAGAAACCATGCACCTGAAGCAGCTGAGGACTATTATTTTGCCTCGCAAAACTGTGGAAGAACTGATGATGACACGGTTTGATCTTCGGCAGGCCAATCAGAAGAAAGGGGCGTTTAATTCCCGCCCACATGTAGAAATCGAATATTCAATCTGTTTATACATGTTTCTACCCCTGAATGATAAACGAAAAATTAAGCTGAATTCTTGTTTTTCGTTTCTTTGAAAAAAATGAAAAAACGAACAAGGAGCTGTCTTCTCATTTTTCTACTTTCAAAAAAATTAATAAAATAATAATAAGAGTGAACCCTAGATTCCCGATTTTGGTTTTCTAATTTCAAAAGAAAAATCCGTTGGCCGCAAAGTAAGTTACACGGACCATTATGACACAAGTGAGGTACAAAGCTTTGTTAATAAGATAAATAATTGGTTAGCAGGCAAATGTTACATCGCGACCATGCTTTTTGATTCATGCCGAGCGCATACATTTAAATCAAGCCATATGCGGATTTGTTTTCTGTTTTTCCGGATGGTCACGAATTTAATATTATTTCATGCTTCTTTTCCCAAATCCTCACTGTCTCACCCATAGATTCGCAGGTTTATTTTATTGTTGTTCACTTTTAATCACTGTTTTCGGATCTCTTACTGTAGTAAACGTGTGGGGGGAAATGAAAGCTTTCGTGGCCATGAATTAAGAATTTGTTAATATGACTTAAATTGTTCCCGCATTAAAGATAATTCATGGGTTTTCTAGGGAACAAATTAATGAAACATGGACAGCTGCCACAAATTAATATGTGTAGGAACGAATTAACAAGTTGTAAGAATAGCCTTTATCTGTCCTGCTCGCGTCCGCAGGCCGGTCAAAGCGAAGTGCCCCATATGCAACAATTATTTATGGAAATTATAATTGAACATGACTTATTTCTACATTTCAATACAAAATAACTTTGTACTGTATCTTTTTTAATGCACTTTTAAAGTTTGGATCATATTAAAACCGTAGTTTGTACATTAATAAATGATTTTCTTGTAAGATCCCCCTCACCGTCACTCAGCCGTTTGCACGTTTTGAGAATGATCCGCACGCACCCCAAAAGGAAACTGCTTAATCGACCATCATAGCTTTTATCGATTATATATGTTATCGACAATTAATCGAATCGTTGACATCCCTAATCTATAGTATCTGTAGGCCTATTTAATGCAGTGTAAGTCGTTTTGGATTCAAGTGTATACCATATGCTTAAATGTAAATGAATATGCAAAGAGAGAAACACTGAGATTATGTGACTTCAGACATCAAAATAAAAAAAGGTGAAGCTCAAGAGAAGATAAAGAGGAGATGAAGATCTATGCTAATGGCGATCCTATAAACAGTCATGATGTCAGGACAGAAACAGAACTCAAATACTAAACAGCTCAAAACACATGTACTAATTATATTATAACTGCTAACACATTTTAGTCACATTAGTTTTTAAGGGCCTCATGGTATGATCATGACAATATTCTGCGATATAATAAAGACGTCTCCTGTAAGGAAATGTCTCTCAATGACAGAAGCCACATATTAGTTTCACTTCCTCTAGCTTTTTTAGATGCAGCATTTGGAATTTCTTCCACATTCAAATGTTATTCCCCTAAATAAATGAATAGTTATTTTGAGTAGTCCAACATTTAAACCAAACATTCAGATGATAATATATTTTGTAATAATAAAAAAAGATGTATATACATTTATGTAGTTGTACATTGGAACAGCACTTTTCTTCTGATAGGTGTTTCTACAGTGAGACATTGGTGTCATTTACAGCATTGGCTTCTGAGAAGTGTTTGTTCATGCTACCAAAAACAATAGTTCTCAACCAGTGTGTTTGTTATACAAAGATTGCAACTGTAGAGAAGGAGCAACTATGGTGAAGAGTAACTACAGTGCTATTTCATTATGATCTGCAGTACATGAGTACAAAAGATACCCCCCTTACTAGGATATCACGTTCATGACAATAGTGGTGACTTATAAAAGTAAAAGCTCAAAGCAGATGTTCAGAGCAGTGCAACCTACTTGAAGCAACAACTTCCAATAATCTCACATTAACCTCCAACTTATTAATGGAATTCACGGAGCATGGAATGAATAAACATAAAGAGGAGATGACCATCTATGCTAATGTACATTCTGTAAACTTCCATGATGTCAGGACAGAAACAGAGAACACCAGGAAACACCAAACACTTCAACACTCGGGTACAGCAACTCATTTCATTATAACAACAACAACAACACATTTGCCATACATATAACAATTTAAATTATATGAGTGTGTGCTTTCCTGTAGCACAAATAGTAGAGCATGGTGCTAGCAACGCCAAGATCATGGGTTCGATTCCCAGGAAAAGCAAGAGATGTAAAAATGTAAAAACTGTAACTTGAATTTAATGTAAGTCACTTTGGATAAAAAAATCAGCTAAATGCATAAATGTAATATGAGTGTTTAATAATCTTCAGAAAGTGACTCTGTGAAGATCAGAAGCACCAAAGTAGCTGTAGTGTGTTTGGTTCTGCTGTGTGTTCTTCTGCTGACTGCAGTCATAGTGATGTGTGTCCACATCCATACAAACTACACACAAGAGACACACCAGCTACTAACCAACATCACCAACCTCACAGAAGAAAGACACCAGCTAGTAAATAATCGCATGCAGCTGATAAAAGAGAGAGATGAATTATTATCACGGAACCATGATCTGATTAAACAAACAGACCAATTACATGAGGAGAAAAATGAACTGTTGAAAAGTATTCATGGAATGGGTAATTATGAACTATATTCAAACTAAAACAATCACTTATTAGTAGATCAGTGTGATGAGATTAAAGTGCTAATAGTTTAATTGTTTCTGTTTACAGATGGATGGATCTACTATCAATCTAATCTGTACTTCATCTCAACTGAGAAGAAGAGCTGGACTGAGAGCAGAAGACACTGTACAGAGAGAGGAGCAGATCTGACCATCATAAACAACAGAGAGGAGCAAGTGAGTGAAAGATACTCTCTGTGTTTGTGGTGTTTAGTTGCTAAGTCCAGAGATGTTCAGATGAAATGTGTTTTGTCGATTTATGATATAAACATGTAATTTGTTTAACTATTTAGGATTTTGTTATGAAAATTACTGATAAAAGAGAATTCTGGATTGGTCTGACTGATGCTGATGAAGAGTACACATGGAAATGGGTTGATGGCAACACACTGACCTCTGGGTGAGAAATCACTGGATTTAACTGATTATTATTTAATAAATAATTCTCACAGTCAGCATCATATAATAATAATAATAAACTTTATTTTCTATAGCGCCTTTCAAGGTACATCTCAAAGCGCTTTACACAGAAAGAAAATAAAAATAAAAAATAAAAAATAAAAATAAAAATACAAAAACAAAGTAATAATAATAAATAAAAATAATAATAATAACAATTAAAAGCAAAATAAACATTTTCCATATGACAAGAAAATCACTTAAAGGCTATTCTGAAAAAATATGTTTTAAGAACAGATTTAAAAACACTAAAAGATTCAGCCTGTCTGATCTCAGAAGGAAGAGAGTTCCAGAGTTTTGGTGCACAAGACGAAAAGGCCCGATCACCCATAGACCGTAGACGAGTAGGGGGTATCACTAAAAGACCAGAATCAGAGGAACGTAGAACACGACTTGGAGTATAAACAGATAACATTTGCGACAAATAATATGGTGCCAAACCATGCAAAGCCTTGTAGGTTAGCATGAGAATTTTAAAATCAATCCGAAATCTGACAGGGAGCCAATGCAATGACTCTAAAACTGGAGAAATATGTTCGCTTGTCTTGGTCCCTGTCAGAATTCTAGCAGCTGAGTTTTGAACTGATTGCAGTTTACTTAATGTGGTTTTAGAAACCCCAGCAAGCAAAGAATTACAGTAATCAATACGAGAAAAAACAAATGTGTTTATCAATTTTTCAGCAACCGGAAGGGATAACATGGGGCGGAGTCTTGCGATGTTTCGGAGATGAAAAAATGAATTTTTAACTGTATTCTGAACATGAGGATCGAAGGTTAGATTAATGTCAAATATGACCCCCAAATTTTTTAATTTATTTTGAAAATCTAAAACCGTACCTTCCACTGTTAAAGCTAACGCACCAGATTTACTAATTTGATGTGGTGTTCCAATAAGCATTACCTCTGTCTTATCACTATTAAGACAAAGGAAGTTTTGAGCCATCCATTTTCTTATCTCTGCAATGCTGTGTTCAAGTAAGCCAATAGCTGTGGTATCACCAGGTTTAGTGTGAATGTAGATCTGGGTGTCGTCTGTAAAAATGGAACTTAAGACCAAGGGATCTAAGAAGCTGACCAAGAGGAAAGATGTACATACTAAAGAGTAGGGGCTCAAAATGGAACCCTGTGGGACACCAAATTTAACAGAACCGACTTTAGAACGACATCCACCCATGGATACAAACTGTCTACGGTCTGAAAGATAAGATTTAAACCAATTTAAAACAGCGTCAGTAACACCAAAAACCGTTTCTAAGCGAGTAAGTAACACAGCGTGATCGACTGTGTCAAAAGCTGCGCTTAGATCTAGAAGAACCAAAATAGAGAGATAACCAGAGTCTGCAGCAATCAACAGATCATTAGTAACCTTAACTAGAGCTGTTTCAGTGCTGTGGAGTTTACGAAAGCCAGATTGGAGGGGTTCAAAGAGGTTGTTATCAATGAGATGAGTATGCAACTGAGAAGCCACAATACGCTCCAGGATTTTAGCCATGAAGGGAAGATTAGAGATGGGCCGAAAATTATTAAGATTATCAAAATCAACAGGAGTTTTTTTGGGGACAGGGATTACAGCAGCAATTTTAAATGCTGCTGGCACCATTCCACAACACAAAGAGTCATTTATTATATTAAGAACAATGGAGTCTAGAGAGGCAAAGCATGATTTAAAAAGCTGAGTCGGAATAGGATCAATAATGGAAGTGGCTACTTTCATTAGAGAAACTTCCTTACACAGAGAAGCCAGATCCAGAGAGGAAAATTTAGAAAAAGGGGTGCCAGAAAAGTGTGAAATGTAACATAAAGAAAAGGATGAAACTGCAGTAATGCATTTGCGGGCATTGTCAATCTTAGAACTGAAATAATCAAGAAATCTATTACAAAGGTGTACAGAGACAGACAGAGTTGAAGTACTATAGCCATTGACCAATTTGTTAATAGTATGAAACAGTTTAGATTTCTTTCATTATTAACAATTATTTGAGAAAAATACTGGGACCTGACAGATATTATTTCTGCCTTATATTCATGTAAGTGCTCCTTCCAAGCTTGGTTATGTACACTGAGACCAGAGATACGCCACCTACGCTCCAATTTACGACAAGCTGCCTTCATCAAGCGCAGTTCATCAGTATACCAAGGAGCTGAGCGTACAAAGGCCACTGTACGAGATTTCATTGGTGCAAATGAATCTAAACCAGATGAGAGGACTGTATTCAACAAAGAAATTTTGTCCTCCAATGGGTCAGATGGCAAAAAACAACTTAGAGAGGAGTCGACAAAAGCAGAGAAATCAGGAACATCAATAGATTTCCATTTACGATAATTAACAGTTCTAGACAAGGGCATATTCAAGTGAGACAAATCCACATTAAAAAGGATCGCCAAATGGTCAGACAGCCCAAAATCCGAGGAGGATAAATGTGACAGAAATGTGCCATTCGTAATGACCAAATCCAAAGTATGACCCTTGATATGTGTGGGACAATCCACCAGCTGCTTTAAATCAAAACAGTCCAACAGAGACAGAAAGTCCCGTGTCATAGTAGAGTCATTTTTATCTATATGAATATTAAAGTCCCCCAGGATGAGAATTCGTTCAAACTTAACACACACCAGAGACAGCAGATCAGCAAACTCTGTTAAAAAGTCTCCTTTTGATTTGGGAGGTCTGTAGACTGTAACTATAACTGTAGAGATCGGAGCAGAGACACTCAGGGCCAAACATTCAAATGAGTTAAAATGGGGAATGACCACCGGGATAATGTTAATATATGAATTGTACAGTACAATGATGCCACCACCCCTCCCCGTGGCTCGCGGGATTTCGAGTAATCCGTAGCCCGTGGGAGTAAGTTCATTGAATAAAACTCCATCACATTGTTTATGCCAAGTTTCTGTTAAACACACCAAGTCGATTTCTTCATCAATGATAATATCCGATAGCAACACGGCCTTGTTGTTTACAGATCGCGCGTTGAGAAGCGCCGCTTTCACTAGACGCGGGGGCGTAGAAGAAGATGAAGGGCATTCTACCCGGTTGAGTGCTGATACATTTTTAAAATCCACACCGCTGCTTAACAAGCTGCGGAATTTTCGGTGAAATATAGGCACACGGACAGCATCCGCTGAAGAGCGGGTAGACCAGCGCCTTGAGGCTCGGTGTAAATAACGTGTGCGACGTAGAATTCCGACATTACGGCATAATTCATAGGTATCACTCGATAAGGGATAATTCCTATTTAGCGTCAAGAGATTGCAAGCGGAATACCTTAGAGCCATGACGGAGAAATCCACGCCCGTAACAGTCTTATAGAGATATGAGTCCTGGGCTGAGTAACTGAAAAAATGATTCCAGTGGCCATAGATCCAAACTGATAACAACAGGCTGAGAATAAAAACGTAGTTCCGCATTTCAAATAGCGTGGGTACCAAGAGGGGGATTTTACAATTCCAGAGCCCTCATTATCCAGACATCAAAGTCCAAAAAATAATTAAAAACAATAAAAACAGGAGATAGGAGCGGCAGCCAAACGCGCCAGCGTACCCTTTCAACCGGAAACGGGTTGAAATGATCATCAGATATCATCAGATATCACACAGAAAGCAGCACTGAACATCTAATGCTGATCTTTTGTTGTAGGTTCTGGGCATCTAACGAGCCAAATGGAGGAAGAGTAGAGAACTGTGCTGTGACTTATTTAATGAAGTGGCCTACATTAATAGGGTGGCTTGATGTTAATTGTAATGATGCTTATCAATGGCTCTGTGAGAAGAGTTACCTCTCATAAAGAGAGAAACGTCATAAAAAATTTATCTTTCTTTCTTTTTATTTGTTGGTGACCTAAGTTTAGCTGTTCAAAGCTGTTTTAAATGGGAGCGTCTTTTTCATGCTGAGCACTCGGGCATTTTTTTCTTGGCACCGAGAATTTAAGAATGTTAGCACTCATCACTGTCACTTTTTAGTCAGCTAACCAATCACAGTGGAGGAGGGGCGGGGCTAATACCGTGACACCCTGCTTGTACTACGACTGAACAGCAATGGAGAAGTTAATATTGCTTTTCTCGGAGTATTTATGTCTTTATAAGATGGAATTGCCAGAGTACAGTAATATTGTTATGAAAAATAATGCTTGGAGAAACATTTCATTCGCGATGCGTCTGCCATATTACTTCAGCGGATATTCCTTATCATAGAAACCGCAGCGTCTCGAAAATACGCTGCCCTCTCAAGCGCTCACACCTGGGTGTTTTCAGCTGACTTTGGTGGAAACGTGGCCTGATTGTTGTTACTTGCAGCTACATATACAGCCTGTGTTTTTTTTTTATCAAGTACTTTTTTATTTAAAAGTGAAATAAAAACTGTACTGTGCTTAAAGATTAAATGAAAATGTATTTTAGCTACTTAAAGTTAAATAAAAACTACGTTACTGTACTTAAAGTAAGTATGATACATTTTCATTTCATCTTTATTTAAGTACAGTTTTTTTAACATTTAAGTACAGTACACTTTTTATTTCACTTTTAGGTACAATATATTTTAATTTAATAATTACGTTTTTTATTTACGTGGAAGTAAGCACGGTGCAGTGTTCATGTGCAAACTGTGTATTTGCTATATTTTAAGAGGCTGACAATAATAAATATCCTTATAAGGATTAAAACTGACTCGTTTTTTTTTTACTGTGTATAGTGCTACTGAAAGTGAAAGTGAGGTGACATACTCGGAATTTGTGCTCTGCATTTAACCCATCCAAAGTGCACACACACACAGCGAACACACACATACACACACACCCGGAGCAGTGGGCAGCCATTTATACTGCATTTTAATGTTGGTCATAATGGTGGTACTTGGAAAGCCAAATATTTTCTGAGGTGGTACTTGGTGTAAAAAGTTTGAGAACCACTGATCTACAGCATTGCTGCTGCTGAAGAGTCACCTTTGAAGCAGAGTGTAGATCTACCCAATGCTGTTTTTATATCACTGCTATGCTATTAAAGTTTTTATAAATTTTTTAATTTGTTTGTATTTTTATGTCGTTTTTATGTTGTTTTCATTTTAACTTTGGTTAAAGGTTTAGCAGCTTGGTTGTGTGTTTTATTTTGTGACTTAAAGTGCATATTGCATGTTTAAAAAATTTCAAATGAATATATAACCTTGTATGAAAATACCGTATGAACTGTTAATGCAGGATTTGAAAATGTTACAAGACGTGAGGGCACAAATTTAGAATAAAAAGGTGACACTCTCCTTGACAATTCTCAAAAACTGCTTTTTCAACATCGCGTCATATTACGTCACATAAGGGAGTTGTCTGCCGGGCTCAGCTTTGAGCGGGAGTGAGTTTTTGGTAGTTATTTTTATTTCAATTTATCATCGTCATGGTAAATTATTGTGTTTGTGGAAGTTGCCCTAACTCCAGCCAGTCAGCACATGGAGTCCACAGGTTTCCAAACAAGAAATAGGATGGTATCTTCCGGGTCTCGGTACGTTTGTGCAGCTGAAGAGACAGGACTTCACTAATGCATCTGTTTCGAGAAATGCGGTGGTGTGTAACCTAGCGATCACTTTATACTAGTGGTGGAGGTAACGAATTACAACTACTCACCTTAGCCTACTGTAATTAAGTCGTTTTTTTCGGGTACTTGTACTTATTTTTGTATATTTTTAAAAGCTGTACTTTTACTTGTACTTAAGTACAAATTAAGCAAAATAATCTACTTCATTACATTTAAATCATAGTTTGTTTCTGAGTACACACACAATTTGAATTTATATTCAAACCTTTGGCGGCACTTCAGTCGCCAATAAAGAGATCCGATCATAAACGGACCAATAAAAGCCCGATATCTGAACCGGGAAGGCCGCGCTGCAGCAGGTTTTGAAGAGCTGATGGGACAGCGAGGCAGGCAGGGGCTACCGTGAGCCTATATACACCGAGCTGCTACTCGCTCTCTCCTCTCCGACAGCGAGTTTGACACGCATCCGCCTGCTGTCAATTACAGAGTCTGAAATGTCCGTGCAGGATTGCAGGTATTCCGGATCATTTTAATCATTCCCGCCCAAATGTGGCGAGCGCTTTATTGTAACATGATACATGAACACAGTCTGTAATCGCAGAAAACTGGATGCAAGCTCTCAAATAGGCCTAACTTATACAAATGATGCCTGTCCTCTCACTCCAGTAATAAGACTGTGTGCAATGGTGATCTCACCATGCTTTTAAAGTAGATATAATTTTTCTTTGCTCCTGGATTAAACTTTGTCAAAAGTGATCAAACATTCAGAATAGTTCCACGCCTAACTGATGGAAATCCTTTTGGAAATTGTATTGGTTGTAAGCAAAATGCACCAGAAAGTCTTTCCACAACCAAAAATGAAACTTTAATTTCTTTACCTTGTAAGTTTATGTTAGAAATATTTTGGAATGGGATATTTCATTTGATCCCATCTGATGTTGCATTTATCTAAATAAACAGGCCTATCATATATGGTTCTTAAATCACTGCTTCTAAAAATTCAGTGTTGTCATATTTCAAATACCTCAACTGAAATGAGGTCATTTGTTTTATAATTGCATTACCGATTGTCTACTTGTCTTTTTGTAAATTCAATTCAGTTTGAAATTAAGCTTCCTCCTAAGCTTTTGCAACAAAGTTACCATATTTTTAAGACAAAAATACAGAATGAGCTAATATTTAAGATCAAGATTTTTGTAATCAAATCAAAATCAAATCACTTTTATTGTCACATCACCACAGCACAAGTGCCTTGGTGAGTGAAATTCTTCTGGCGTGCTCCAGACAGTGCAAAAAAACAATTTACATATGGACAGTACATATTTACAGACTGTACAGAAGACAATGTGCAAAAACACATACATATACTCAGTACACATAGTGTACTATAAAGACATACTTATTTATCAACTACACATTATACACCGTATGGGCACATCTACATTATTTACACTATCTATACATTATGTAGTCTATACATAGTAATAATGTGAAGGTGCAACAGATTATAAATTAACAGCAGATTGGTTGAGCAGCAGATAGTTGTGCAAAGGTGCAACAGATTATGCATATGCAGTGTCGTGGATGTGCATGTATGGTGTCCAGTGATAGCAGATATGTTAGTGCAGTGTGTGCGTGTAGTCAGTTGAACTGTGTTAAAGTGCAGTGCATGGCATGTTGTGTGAGAGGGAGTGTGATGTAGGTGAGTTATTTCTGACTGTTCATTAGCCTGATAGCCTGAGGAAAAAGCTGTCCCTCAGTCGGCTAGTGTGGGATCGGATGCTGCGGACGTCTCCCTGAGGGCAACAGAGAGAGCAGTCTGTGGGACGGGTGGCTGGAGTCTTTGATAATCCTCCGGGCTTTCCTTGTACACCGCCTGGTGTAGATATCCTGGAGGGAAGCTCACCTCCAACAATGTGGCGGGCAGTTCGCACGACCCTTTGCAGACCCTGCGGTTGCCAGCAGTGCTGTTTCCAAACCAGGCGGTGATGCAGCGGTCAGGATGCTCTCCACAGTGCAGGTGTAGAAGGATCTGAGGATTCTGGGGCTCGTTCCAAACTTCCTCAGCCGTCTCAGGAAGAAGAGACGCTGATGTGCCTTCTTCAGCACTGCATCTGTGTGAGCAGACCATGTGAGATCTTCGGTGATGTGAACGCCGAGGAACTTAAAGCTGCTCACCCGTTATAGGTGTCTTGTCGATGGTAATGGGTGTGTGTTCTCTGCTCTGTCTCCTGTAATCCACCACCAGCTCCTTTGTCTTGTCGATGTTGAGTGAGAGGTGGTTCTCCTGACACCATTTAGTCAGGGTACTCACCTCCTCTCTGTAGGCCGTCTCATCATTGTCGGTGATCAGGCCTATCACCGTTGTGTCATCAGCAAATTTGACGATGACATTGGAGCTGTGTGTAGCTGTACAGTCATGTGTGTACAGGGAGTACAGGAGTGGGCTGAGGACGCAACCCTGCGGTGCACCAGTGTTGAGGATCAGGGGAGATGAGGTGTTGTTGCCCATTCTGACCACCTGACTTCTGCCTGTCAGGAAGTCCAGGATCCAGCTGCACAGAGATCTGTTCAGTCCCAGAGTCTGGAGCTTCGCAACCAGTGTGGCAGGCACTATGGTGTTAAATGCCGAACTATAATCCACGAACAGCATCCTCACATAGGTGTTCTTATTTTCCAGGTGGGAGAGAGCAGTGTGCAGGGTGAAGGTGTAACAGTGTTGTGTGTGTCTGCGTTGTGTTGAAGTCACACCAATTCGCACTTTGATGAATTATTTTATTCTGTTGACAACATAGAACAGCGGTGATCAGATTCAGGAATCACCCTCGTGCATATTTCACTGCAGCCATTCACTCTCTCGGCTGGCGCGAATCTAAAATGACTCTCGTTTACATAAACTACACAATAAACAGTTATAAATCAACAAATTTGAAACTCATGGTCTGTACCTGTTGACAACATAGAACAGCGGTGATCAGATTCAGGAATCACCCTCGTGCATATTCTATAATGGAGGTGAACATTAAACTTGATATTACAATACATATAACAGTGGCACAAACCCAAATCATATAACGTACTTCTAAACACAAGTATAACTCAGTATTAACCCATAAAATGGTAATACATTTCATACAATATATTTAACTCATGGAGCACTCACTCACTGCAGCCATTCACTCTCTCGGCTGGCGCGAATCTAAAATGACTCTCGTTTACATAAACTACACAATAAACAGTTATAAATCAACAAATTTGAAACTCATGGTCTGTACCTGTTGACAACATAGAACAGCGGTGATCAGATTCAGGAATCACCCTCGTGCATATTCTATAATGGAGGTGAACATTAAACTTGATATTACAATACATATAACAGTGGCACAAACCCAAATCATATAACGTACTTCTAAACACAAGTATAACTCAGTATTAACCCATAAAATGGTAATACATTTCATACAATATATTTAACTCATGGAGCACTCACTCACTGCAGCCATTCACTCTCTCGGCTGGCGCGAATCTAAATGACCCTACCGGAACCAGTTCATCACACTACCAGATCTGGGCGGAGAATGTGATTAAAGGGGCCATACATGAAAATAAATGTAGCAAGTGGAAGCACATATTTGACCCGTTACAAAGGCAACAGCATCGTCTGTGGAACGGTTACTGCGGTATGCAAATTGTAGTGGGTCCAGTGAAGCAAACAGCACAGAGCAGATTTGTTCTCTGACGAGCTTCTCAAAACACTTGCTGAAGATGGGTGTCAGAGCAACGGGCCTCCAGTCATTCAAGCATATGATTTTATTTTTCTTTGGTATGGGCACAATGATGGATTTTTGAAGCATGCGGGAACCACAGACAGAGAGGGACAGATTGATATCTGTAAAACCCCGGCTAGCTGGAAAGCGCATGCTTTGAGCACATGGCCTGGTATACCATCTGGGCCTACAGCTTTGGATGTTCACCCGCTTTGAAGGATCGGGTTACATCAGCGACAGAAAGCGGAGTGGACTCACCTCTTCTGCAGCAGCCGTGTGAGCGCTCTCTGTGTGGGCGGTGGTGTCAGCCTCGAAACGAGCATAGAAAGTGTTGAGCTCGTCCGGTAGAGAGGCGGCAATGTTCATAGTAGCTGGTTTATTCCCTTTAAAGCCTGTGATGTTGTTAATGCCCTGCCACATGCTTCTTGGATTATTGTTGTTGAAATGTTCTTCAACTTTGTTTTTATATGTTCGTTTGGCTGCTTTGATGGATCTCCTGAGATCGTAACTGGCTTGTTTCCGATCGTCAGTGTTTCCGGATTTAAAGGCAGATGTCCACGCTGACAAGACTGATCGAACATCGCTGTTAATCCACGGTTTTTGGTTGGGGTAGATACGAATTGTTTTGGTCGGAACTACATCATCTATACACAATGGTATTTGATCAGTATTTATATGGATGTAAATGAAAGCCTGTATTAAAATATGTTCATCATATAAAGCGAATGTGTCATTTTAGTAGACTTGGATTAAATAAATTTCAAACGTCGAACTAATAATCTTGAAATAATGATTGCCTTAAAAAAGGGATGCACAAAAAAATTAAATATCTATATGGCAGTATACAGTATGTAGTAGTTTTGTCAATGGTATTCAAATGGTATTGTCATCATGAAATCAAAAATGACCCTTCTTACTTCTTTAGTGCACATTACTAGTCTTGTTGTGAACAATTAAACGGTGCAAGTCAATACACTGGGAATTTTTTTTTTGTCTGCCTTCGTAATCTTTAATCAGAAACTGAAAATTAGCTTCCACTCTGGAATGGTGTTCTCCCTCTGTTGATGTCAGTTTGACGACTTGGGGAGAGTACACTTGTTAAGTCATGACGTAAGGAATGCTGTTTCTGGGTCTATTTCGCTACTCATTTCACTTGAGAATCCTATCTCAACAGCCTTTTATGAGCACTGTTTAATTAATGTTACATATTTAAGCCAAGCATTTCAAAATGTGCTGTGCACACTACAGTCTCTGTCTCAGACACTAATATTTTAGCTGAAATACTGTCTAGCCATCTGGAATTTCAGTATGGAGATAAAGGTTAGGGTTATAATTTTTCAGTATTACATGACATTGTGGGTGTATATTAGCACAGTGGTGTTGTCTTGAGGTGTCTGGCATAGTGTAAGGATCCAAAAGAGGTGAAGCATAATATCCGATGTAACAAGCAGATGTTCTTTACCAACTAACCGTGAATCTGCTATGAGCAAGAGGTGGAGTGGAGGTGCACCACAATCAATGAAACCCCACCCTTTATCCAATATTCCATTTCACTTGGAAATACATCACAAAACTGAAGTCAGTTGCAACTTCCGGTTCACGGGTACTTTGATATTGATATTTTCAAGGTATTGAAGATAGAAATTCCTGTATCATGACCACTAATTCACGTACTTTATCAATAAGATTAAAGTGGGGTTTAGTAGCTATTATCCACATAGAACTTTGATATGATTGAATATTCTTCATGAACGTCTGCTAAAAAGTAACTAGTACTCTGAGTAATTTTTGAGAGGACTACTTTGTACGTTTACTTAAGTACTGTTTTGACACCAGTACTTTTACTTGTAATTTAGTATTATTTCAGCAATGTAACAGTTCTTGTAATTAAGTACAAATTTTCAGTACTCTTTCCACCACTGCTTTATACCGGAAGATTATCATCCCGACAGTGGCGGAGCTAGAGTATGGGTGACCAAGGCTAATTCAGGGACCATGACAGAAAATCAGTGTATAACTCCAACCTGGCATAAAAAAAAGTATGAATAAATCCTTCAATTGCTTATTACTTCACATTGCCACACATTGGCTATACATTTCTACCGTAACTTCAAATGTTAGTCTATTGAAACGTATTTTTCTTAATTCTATCACCTCATTAACAGTGGCTGGAGCAGCCTGGAGTGAGAATTACTCACAAATAATTAACAAGCCTGTGATTAACACTACCAGTTAAAAGTTTAAAACAGTGAGATTTATTATGTTTTTTAATTATCTTCTGCTCACCAAACCTGCATTTATTTGATCCAAAATACAGCAAAAGCAGTAATATTGTATTTTTACTATTTAAGATAACTTCTTTCTATTTGAATATATTTGAAAATGTTAATGTATTCCGGTGAAAAAACATATATTATCATTATCATTATTAATATTATTGAAAACAGTCGAGTATAATTTTTTCAAGTGTCTTTGATGAATAGAAAGTTCAGAAGAACAGCATTTGTCTGAAATATAGATCTTTTGTAACATTATAAATGTCTTTATCATCACTTATGATCTATTTAAATCATCTTTTGCCCAATAAAACTATTAATTTATATAACCCCCCAATAATAATTATAATTATACTAACTCATTCATTAAAAATAATAATTCATTAAAATAATCCTGAACATTTTTACTGAACTGTTTTAAAAATGTATAATAACAATGATACACATTTTTTTTCTTAAGCAGCAAATCATAATATTAGAATGATTTCTGAAGGATCATCTGACACTGAAGACTGGAGTAATGATGCTGAAAATGTTGCTATGATCACAGGAGTATATAACATTTTTTATATATTAAAATAAAGCAGTTATTTTAAATAGTAAACCTATTTCACAATATTTCTGCTTTTGCTGCATTTTGGCTCAAATAAATTCAGGCTTGGTGAGCAGAAGAGTATTATTTAAAACATTAAAAATCTTATTGTTCAAAAACTTTTGAATGGTAGTGTGCACTTTACTTGTTCTAAACTAAACTATTGTTAAAGATAAAGTAACAATTTGTTTGTTTATTTTTATAATAACATTATATCTATTCATTTTTATTAATTATAATAAAAAGAGCAATTATGAGTAAATATTTAAACTTGGGCTGTCGATCGATTCAAATATTTAATCGCATGATTGTAAAATGTAAAACCTGTTTACATTTCTGCAGGACAGAGCAGCTCACTTCTGAACATGCAAAATGTACATAGCCCATATTGTTTATTATTACATTTGTTCCCCTATCTGTGCCCACATACTGTATTCTGATGCAGCTAAATTCTCAATAAAACAGTTTTAATTTATATATTTTACTGTTTCTGTTGTCAGACAACATAATGAATATGACAAAGTGATTGAAACACGACCCATTGAGACTAAAAATAGCTCTTCTTTACAAGATGTTAATCTGCACAAAAAATCCTTATAATCGAGCCGTTGTCTGCTTAAATAAAACACCCATAAGTTAAAGACAACAGCTGTGCTGTGATTTTGGCTATACTTGCATGTAAAATTAGAGAAGCAAGCAGCATAATATCTGTGTTTAACTGAATTAAGCTCTGCTTTTCTCTGCTTCGCGCTGAACAGAAACTGAGCAGACGCGGAGAGAGAGAGAGAGAGAGAGAGAGAGAGGGAGAGGGGTGTGTGCGCGTGCTGGGAAACCGGCGATTCTCGGTGACTAAATAAGGTTTGAATGCGCTTTTTTTAAGGAAAAAAAAATCGCTAAAGGGGTCTGCCATATTCCTAAATTGGCAACACCGTGCATCTTATTTTCTTACGGTTTGGGACTGCGGTCAAGCCAGCCGCGCTTTGAAAAACACGTTCAAGCCAGCCGCACTTTTTTTCTGTTGCGCATGTAATCGTGCACTTACGGTATGGGTACTGAGAGCAGTCAAAATGCATGTAAAGAAGCTGTCATACAGGCGTTTCCTTTATACTTGGGCCACGGGTCAAACAGAAAATACGCGCTGCGTTAATAAATTAGTGCCGTTAAAAGGAATTTGTGTTAATGCGTTATTAACTTTGACAGAACCAATTTAAACGTAATTTTTGCTAAATTCTCTCTATTTTTCTCACAAGTTTGAGGACACTGGGTTGATTTTCTGTTGTTATGTGACAATGTTTTAAAGCTGTTGTCTTTTCGCGGTTGAAGCACTCATTGAGTGATTACATGAGAAACTATTCAGTAAGTTATAGTATATGTTTCAACATGGATCGGATGTTCATTCAATGTTTACTTCATGCTAATAAGAATGCACTCCTGCTTCGCTTGACCAAGCGGAAGAGCACGTGATCTGTCATGCCGGCCACTAAACAGCCCCAAAACTGTTTTTATCGTTTGGAATTCTTAATAAAACTAACATAATTTGAATACTAAGACTTTGTTTTATGTTATTATAAGTTACCTGTTCTGTCATGTCAGTCAGCTCATCACGTCCTGTCCTTTTATTATTTTTATAATAAGCTTCATCAATAAATAAATAAATAAAATAATAACATTATTATTATTAAAAGTTATTGTGTTAACAGGATATCACATGTTCCCGACCACAGTTGCAAAAGCTCAAAACCAGAACCCTTCCCTTTAGTGCAACAACTTTACCAACATTATTGTTCTATCTCTCTATATTAGGGATGTCAATTTTTTATAATTTCCATAATCGATTGTCATTTAAATTAACAATCAATTAATCGATTAATCTTTAACCTTAACTAGTAGTAGTAGTAGCCCTTTATTGTCACTAGTTACAAGTACCAGTGAAATTAGCCATCAACCTGTCCATACATACACAACATACATATATGACAAGGGGGTAGACAGGACAGGAAGACAGGGAATTGAAGAAAAAAATACAGCATAACATGAGGAAGGTGAGGAGAAAAAAAAATAACCCCCAGACTATGCTCCTTGGGGAGTACAGTGTGAGAACAGGAAAAACACCTCAGCAACAAAAAGCACATAAACCATAGACACACGACTTTGCCACAGGGGAAGTAATCCAGCTCCAGCAGGCAGATTCTCGGCGCTGTCCCGCCTGTCAGGCTGGCGGTTCAAAGCGACGGAGGCGAGGGATCGGGGGAGGAGAGATATGTGTGTGTGTGTGTGTGTGTGTGTGTAGTAGTTTATAATCAATGTCTGTAGAATGGGGGAGGAAGCAAGAGCGTCTCACTGCAGTACCCTTCCCAGGGGTAATTTTTCCAGCAGCGACCTTGGCCAAGGCCAATGTGCGAGGGAGCCAAAAAAGATAAGATTGCGATTGTTTTGTCTTGGGGCGAGTAACCGCATTCCAATTCCACGGCTACTCTCTTTGTCCATTCTGGTCTCCAATACCGTCAATTTTCCTCTGCAAAGCCGTGAGCTTCTCCATGATAGAATCCATATTGCGGTTTGTAAGCCTGGTGCCAGTATGTCTGCCCCTCGAGAGGACAAAAGGCCCTCCTGAGAATCAACAAAAACTATCTCTTGCATATGTAACAGCAGCATCACACCCTGTACTTACGGTCTCATCATCTTCCCTTGCCCCCTTTCTAGAACTCACTGAAAAACCCATGCAATGTAATGTATGTACAAAAAGTAACTGTACATGTTTGATATCATTTGAAATGTCTCAGTGTGCCTGGTAAAATGGTCTCATTCTCCCAATCATAATGAAAAGCTAAAAGAAGTTCTAAAATATGTACAACTTAGTGTACAAGGTGTGCCCTCCCTGATCTTCTATTCAAATCACCTCCTGTATGTAAATAAGCATTCTCTGCCATTCATTGCCAGGTAGTATTGTTATGTTATGGTTAACTGATGATTCTATTCTTGTAACATTGGAGTTTTGAATTATTGCGATTACCTGGTCAATAAATTGTAACGTTTGATTCTATTCTGACTGCCTCTAAGATTACTTTCTCCCTAATAGATGAGTGGATTCGTATATTTCCGCAAGCCTGCGTCCAGTTTAGATGACGGCTAATACCGCGCATTTTTTCAAGTCTACTTGGGTGCAGAGGCGGGTAAATAATTCCGTTTAGGGACGGCGAATGCCGTCTGGTCAGACTAAACTCGGGTATGCCTATACCTCTGACTTTTGATTTAATGTTACTTTAAACAAGTACTTGACCAATCCAAAACTATTACAAGTGTGGTACATTGATCTGCTAACATATCTGAAAGTGGCCAAGAAACCTTTACTGAAGTAAACGATTGAACTAAAGTTCTGAGGGGGCTCCAAGGGGGTTATTCGATGTCTCTGATTGTGTACGTGTGAATTAACGGCAAATCTTAGATACATAACCATAATTTACCTCTGATTGATGACCGGGCCTGACGAGTTGTGTCCGTGAGACCTGTGAAAACAGGGCCTCTAAGCGATATAGTTTCCCTACATCTGAGCGGATAAAGTATTAAAAGGAGCTGAAAAGAATAATCAATCATTCGTTTCATATTTTAATGATGCACAGATATCATTAAAACCTTTTCATTTATGGAGTCAGATGAAATAACGAGATAAAATATATAAGAAAAAGTGTTCCATTTAATCTTGTTGTGTCGTGAAAAGGAAAGACTGTCGTAAAAAGGCCTTCACCGCTGAGCGACTGCCGTCATTGGGTCGTCGAGCCGGGCCTTACAGTGGTGACCCGGCGTGATCTCGCACAGACGAGAACGTCATTCCAACCGCGACATTCAACTTGAACTCTCCTTGGGACATGAGGTTTGATCTCCTTCTCATCAATATCCAGCTGCTGTGGTAAGTGTATTTTTTGCCTTTTAGAAGTTGAGGAAATATTGTTTACACTTTATAGACACATTTGTAGTGCGGTCGAATACCCACTTTTGAGACGGAACCGAAAACCCGGTGGTGATAAGAATTAGACGAGAAACAACATGTCTTTTCAGGAAAGCACAGCAGCAGAGTAGATGAGGAGATAATGGAGGTTTAGGACTGCAATTACAAAAACTCCTTGTTCGGTTGCGACAAGGGATTCAATTTGAAGTGGAACAACAACGAAATAATATCCTGGTATTCTGCCGGTGCGAAACTAAAATCAAAATCAAAATACAAGAAAATTCCCGCTGCAATTGTTTATTTGCTTCATAGCGACCTCACGACCATAACCGAGCGAAAAAACAATAACAAATATCAAAGAAATCGAAAGAGTGCGATCTGACGAATTAAAAAGATTTAAAAGAAAAGCATTACCAAAAACGCCTTCTAGCGGCGACTCTGAGCTGTTGAAACAATTCGTAAACTTCAAACATTTTAACATCATAACTTCGATTTGGCAGGAGATTAGAGGCGATTCCTCACTCTCCGTCGTTAAAGTGCGTCGCACATCATCAAAAATCCAGATGAAAGCAGAAAAACAACAACATCGCAGATCAATTAGCCAAATTAGCAGCACAAAGGGAGATGAATGGAAGCCTGACAGACTGGTTGTTCCTGCCGTGAGTGCGATTCAAACTATTCCTATTGACTTGAAACAGTACCAACAAGAACTGTGGAGTTCTGATGGAGAGCTGACACCGCACCTGCAGCAGGACCAACTAGTCAAGGTCACTGAAGGCATGATTTTAAGAGACGATAAATACATTGTTCCAGAAGCCCTCCAGAAACCAGTGATAAAGTTGTACCACGATTATGCACACGTATCAGCTCCCAAAACACAACAGCTGATCCAAAAGAACTTCTGGTGGCCACAAATGGCATCAGACATTCAAAGATGGTGTGACACATGCATCGTATGTGCCACCATTAACCAAGGCAAGCCTGGCCGTACAAAACTGTGTAGACCAGAGCCACCCAAGGGACCTTGGGAGTTACTCCAATTGGATTTCATAGGCCCACTACCTAGTGCCAAAGGGGGGTATCGTTATTGCCTTGTGACAATTGACAAATTTTCCAAATGGGTCGAAGCGATTCCCACCCGCAATAACAGTGCAAACACAGTGGCACGAGTAGTAGCGAACCAAATCCTCCCACTCTGGGAGCACCAATCCAAATTGAATCTGACCAGGGCACACACTGCACAGGTCAGGTGATGAAACAAATATGCCAGATGCTGAACATCAAACAAAGGTTTCACATACCGTATCGACCGCAAAGCTCAGGCATGGTGGAACGTGCCAACCGCACAATAAAGAAAGCATATCGAAACAGGTAGCACAACACAAAACCAATGGATTGATGCCCTACCCACAGTCCTAACAATACTGCGGGCAACTCCTTCAAAAGCCACAGGTATCAGTCTATTCGAACTCATGACTGGAAGAGTCATGAAGCTGCCCATAGACCCAGAAATTGCCCCAGCAGACCTGGGGCCCCTCGTGGTTGCAACTCAACAGTATGTGCTCTAGCAATTACGAGAGAGGCTGGAAGTGCTACATGCACGCTGCTCTGAAACAACAGCAATCAGACTTAACGAATGATACACAATTCAACCCAACCTCTGAGGTGAAATTCTCAGAAGGAGACATGGTAATAGTGCAGCGTTTTTGTGAAGCAAGGTGCATTCACACCCGATGGCATGGCCCATATGAAGTTAAAGCTATATGCAACAGCTGTGTGGCCACAACTGTGAAAGGGAAGCTGCGATGGTACCACATGTCTCAGTGCAAATCATTCAAAAGTACTCAGAATAAATAAATAACAGTCACTGTCTTCTCCTCTTGCCTTCCAGGTCGACTGCAGCGATCCCATGGAGACCAGATGAAAGGAAAGTGTCTGGGCCCACGTGCATCAGACTGGGCCAAAGGATTTCACTCACACACAACCTGAAATGTGGGAGGTGGGTGTGGAAATACTCCAAGGGCCATCCACACAAAAATCACAGTCGCACCAAAAGAGACAGTTACATGGCCTCCCGGATTAGTACGGACCCAAATTGCACACCACAAATTTGTTGTAGTTCAGGTAACACCCACCCACCTACAAGAAACATTTCAGGACACACTCGAGCACCAAAATTCATGCACAACCTCACTGCCTGGTATCAACTTAAAATAGATCCAGGTAACACAATAGGTAACATGTACACACTACACGAAAACAAAAACAATGGCATAGACCCAAAATTGTGCTACTATGTTAAAATTTGGAACCTGCAACATATAGGTGCACACATACAGAAACACATAATGACACACATATGAGATTCACGAGCTAATGTACGATCTCACGTCAGTACACACCTAACGAGCCAAAACCAAAAACTTTTGTCTGGACCAACCGAAAGGAAGGAATGTATTGTGTCGGGAATGTTTGCATAGCATAGACAATTTCACCAATCCACACAACTGTTCATGGACTGTTAAGTACTGTTTTAATTTGACCACCTGTGGATACACTAAACCCAAAAGTGTCCAGAATTGCACTCAATTCCTCCTGGTGGACTGATTAGAGGAAACATCAACAAGACTTTATTACATGATGTAAATTTGGTAATGACACATGTAACTTATAACATTTCAATATACTCTGCCTATACAAAACATTGTAATACTAATGATGAGTCGTATGCATGGCTACAGTCACGAATCGATGATTTAATTTCTGATTACAAAGACAGACTTGCCGTCCAAATTCCACCTGCTCGCTCAAAACGAGACCTGCTCAGCAGTATAGCCGGCCTGTTCGGATCAATTAATTCAGCAGCCAACACTTATAAAATAACCAAACAATCTCAATTCTCCACATGGTTGACAGATCAGATGGCCACTGGTTTCCAACACATCACCAATAGCAATGATAATATTATCAAAGCGGTTCGTTCCGAGGCGCAGGCGCTTCTAACGATCAGCCACACATTGTTCAATCAGACCCGTACCATCGAACGTGACTTAGCCTGCAGATCATATGCACAAGATTTATTCACTGCAACAAGACAGGAAATTTTAGATCTTCGTCTTCACAAGACATGTTTTGAACGATTTAATTGAGGTTTTAGATTTACATAGATGGTTCTCTTCAGAAAATGAAAATGTAAAGTATTCAGAATTATTATCCACAATTATGATGTATACTGGAAACGAATGTATTGGTTGCATTGGATTTTTGCCACTTTTCCTTTAATCCACCCAGATCAAGTTTATCCAATTCCACTAATATTCGATCCATTGGCATGGTAGTTAAAGATCAGGTAATTAAATGGGATCACCTCACTGGATATATGACGTTGAAGGGTACTGAGACCTTATTTACCAGTCGCACTTGTTGTCATGAAACTCACAATTATGTTGTCTGTACATGTAACACATTACAACCTTTCTCCCAATGATAGCAAACTCATAAATGTTGAATCTTTGCATGGCCATTCAAATGCTATTCAGGTGTCTCATACACAGTGGTGTGTCATCAGTGAGATGAATTCGTTCACATATGGAGGACTGACCTGTCCTGCTGATCACTCATTTTGCTTGGAAGTGACAGAGGACTTTTCTATGGGCCAGATCGACATCCTCGGAAGGATGCCAAAGGACGCAGAGGTCTCCCCATGGTGGGACGACACCTTTATGAACACGGAACACAAGCCTTGATCGACACGATGGACCTGGTACAGAACGTCATCCTCCAAACAGAGTACCACCTTTCTCAAGCAAGTGAGACAAACTTGGCGCGAAAGACTGCACAGATTCTGTCTAGCTCATCTACCCGATCGGCACAGACTGCATACACCTGGTGGGACTGGGTACTTGAGGTTGCGCAGTTGGAAGCGCACTCATCTTCTCCTTCACGCTATTCCAATGTTGCTATTTCCGACACCTCATCAGATCAGTAAAAGCATCCACCAACACTATCCTAACCCTCAGCCCCTTAAACTGCCCACCTTGCAACGACTGAAGTGACACTGCAGGAAACCCTGTGAGTGGCCCAAAACAGTGCCAGAGGGAGGAACTGTAAGCCTGGTGCCAGTATGTCTGCCCCCCCCTCGAGAGGACAAAAGGCCCTCCTGAGAATCAACAAAAACTATCTCTTGCATATGTAATAACAGCATCACACCCTGTACTTACGGTCTCATCATCTTCCCTTGCCCCCCGTTTCTAGAACTCACTGAAAAACCCATGCAATGTAATGTATGTACAAAAAAGTAACTGTACATGTTTGATATCATTTGAAATGTCTCAGTGCGCCTGGTAAAATGGTCTCATTCTCCCAATCATAATGAAAAGCTAAAAGAAGTTCTAAAATATGAGAAGTGTAGTGTACAACTTAAGGTGTGCCTCCCCTGATCTTCTATTCAAATCACCTCCTGTATGTAAATAAGCATTCTGCCACAGGATATCCAGAAGCCATTTGGTTGCAAATTCTAAAGACTAATTATAATGACAAGATACCACCATTTGGTGGGCTTATTGAATTATCTGGGTTTATAAGGAAACGGGACACAAAGTTCTAGGAGTCTGTAGGTTGACTGCCCACACAATAGCTGTGTGTAATTATTCATTGCCAGGTAGTATTGTTATGTTATGGTTAACTGATGATTCTATTCTTGTAACATTGGAGTTTTGAATTATTGCTTCGATTACCTGGTCAATAAATTGTAACGTTTGATTCTATTCTGACTGCCTCTAAGATTGCTTTCTCCCTAATAGATGAGTGGATTCGTATATTTCCGCAAGCCTCGTCAGTTTTAGCGACGGCTAATACCGGCGTCTTTTCAAGTCTACTTGGGTAGGCGGGTAAATAATTCCGTTTAGGGACGGTGAATGCCGTCTGGTCAGACTAAACTCTAATGCGCCTATACCTCTCTGACTTTTGATTTAATGTTACTTTAAACAAGTACTTGACCAATCCAAAACTATTACAAGTGTGGTACATTGATCTGCTAACATATCTGAAAGTGGCCAAGAAACCTTTACTGAAGTAAACGATTGAACTAAAGTTCTGAGGGGGCTCCAAGGGGGTTATTCGATGTCTCTGATTGTGTACGTGTGAATTAACGGCAAATCTTAGATACATAACCATAATTTACCTCTGATTGATGACCGGGCCTGACGAGATTGTGTCCGTGAGACCTGTGAAAAACAGGGCCTCTAAGCGATATAGTTTCCCTACATCTGAGCGGATAAAGTATTAAAAGGAGCTGAAAAGAATAATCAATCATTCGTTTCATATTTTAATGATGCACAGATATCATTAAAACCTTTTCATTTATGGAGTCAGATGAAATAACGAGATAAAATATATAAGAAAAAGTGTTCCATTTAATCTTGTTGTGTCGTGAAAAAGGAAAGACTGTAATACGCAAAAGGCCTTCACCCGCTGAACGACTGCCATCATTGGGTCGATCGAGCCGGGCCTTACAGGTTAATAGTCTCAGTCTCAATGCTGACCACTCTTCCCACTGATCATGTAAGCCTGGTGCCAGTATGTCTGCCCCCCCCCCCCTCGAGAGGACAAAAGGCCTCACTCTTCCCACTGATCAATCATGACGGGCAGCCTTGTGAGGCTTTAGACAGCTGTTCCCGTTTTATGAATTCTTCGATAACCCAGGGCAAAGCCTAATCCAATCAGCAAAATACCTGTTATCATGGTTCCGAATAGGTAGATATCTTCAATGTCCTCCACGGAAAGAGCCGCTAGACATACGATTTGCCACCTCTCCCACGCGTCCATCGTATAGCCAGCTGCGAACGTTCCGTCCGGGCAGTCAGGTTCCCCCGAACCCAGGCTTCTCGTTGAGAAGATGGTGTCAATTGCGTTGAGAGACCAGTTGATCAAATCCATAATCTTTCAGTTCGGAGAGCCGTGCAGAGAGAGTCTCTCAATAGATGAGACGAGACAAGAAAGCAAGCAGGGAAAATAAGGGCGAGGACGGGGAGTGAAAAAATGCGACCGCCTCCGTTGAGTGCCAAAGAAGACGGGCTCTAGAAGAAGACTACTGCAAAATGCGTCTATTGCAGTGGCATATAGTCACTGGCATGACAGGATGTGCAAATGCCACTCAAAACGCCAGCTTCCTCACCCGAATGAAAAGGGTTTTTAGTCTAAATAAAAGGCTAGTGGCAGGATGGTAAAATGAATGGATGTGATTACAATCAATTGATAAAAGGAAGAGAGCATACCGTAGTTACGCACGGGATCATTGTACTTTGTGTGCTGTTTCATATCCTGCCACAGAGACCGCTGAGTGTGCCTTTTTAAATGGTTTCATTGTGCTAGTTTTTTATTTTTAAAACATCATAGCAATCTTTGCAATTGACATTATCGGGATTTAAAATAAAATGATCCCAAACGCAAGTACGGCGCGTGGGGCTGTGACGTGCATTCAGTGATCCGCTACCAGAACCACTGGCGTTGCTACAGCAAAACACATTGTTAACCATTTGAAACATTTTAATGTGAGTATTATGGGTCCGTGTACTTGGCACCTGGTACTTTAATTTTCCTTTTGAAATTAGAAAACCAAAATCGGGAATCTAGCGTTTCATTTTTTTTCTTCAAGAAACGAAAAACAAGAATTCGTTTTTTGTCCAAGGGTAGAAAAAGGAATAAACAGAATATTCGTTTTCTACACGTGGCGGAATTAAACGCCCTTTTTTCTGATTGATCTGCCGAAGATCTTCTGCAGTTCCATGAGACAGACATCCTCCACTGCTGCAGTTGTATCTTCTTGATGTTTATTTCATCTTTTTCTCATCAAATAACCAGACAAATTAATAGCTTGATACAATCCATTCCGGGGCAGAGTGTAGATATAAATTATATGATTTGCATCAGCTGGGTATGTATGATATGATGGCTATCATAGCCTACCCTGATCACTCATTAAGTTAGTTTAATTAATGAATTAATTAATTACTTTTAAATAAAATATTGTAAACACTAATAATACAAAAAGGAAAGAATGCATAAACTTATAGGCTATACCAGGCTTATTATAACGTTCAAGAACTGTCATTCTGATCTTACAATCGGAGAAACAGATAGGCCTACATACTCTTTTGAGTTTTATAATGTAGTCTTTTTTATTATAATTGAGACGTCAAAATGATATGCACTTGTGTCGGCCTTGAGCTGCATGCGCACTCGCACACAGGACTGAAACGCAAGATGTAACTTGCCATTTCTGGTTGATTCTCACCACGATGTGTGTGTGTGCGTGTAACACAGTTAGTAGATACGGGAAGAAGGAGGTGGGAACCAGCGAACATTCAAATACTTTAATTATAAAATAAACAAACTCAAAATAAAAGCGGCAGCCCCTCACGGACGACTGCCGCACACAAACCACAAACTAAAATCCAGGCCTGGTCCTCTCTCGTCTTTCACTGTCGTCACTCCTCCTTTTATCCTTCCGAAGCTCTTCCGTGGGACTCGAGACCGGTGAGTAGCGCAGGTGTAAGTCATTATCATTAACTCCACCGGCCTCGCTCCGTTCCCACCTTCCGTTCTCCTCTCGTCACAGTGTGTTTCGAAAAAGAAAGGTAATACGCCTTTAGAAAACCAAGGTGAGTTACCCATATAGTTCACACAGTTCCAATAAATTGCGATAGTTTAAATAAACTCAGTAAATTAAACAGCAGACAAACACGACTACAGTCAAGCGCAGACCAGTATTGAAGTGTAAAGCAAATATGCAGTCATAACTTTGTTTTAGCTGAGTTTAATTAATATTGAGTAGGCCTATTAATTAATGTTCACTTGGATTTTTTCCTCTGAAGGGGAAATAATCCTGTCATTCATGGGTGTATGGTAAAAAAAATATTTTATTTGTGTAGGTTCAAAATGACAACAAAATGTCATCCCTTTGAAAAATAAAGTGAACAGAAAAATGTGCTGCATCAGTGCGTCTTGTCTCAATGAGCATCTTTATGGCGCACGCCACAAACATGAACCAATACACAGCAAATAGCCTTCTTGACGCACCTAGAAGTCTACATTCAGATTATTTTACATTAAATGCATCATATAAATCACTTTGGAATAAATCACAGCATGTATCAAAAACGTATTTTCCAGTCTGGAAAATGTGGTAGGCTATAGCATTTTTTTAGCGGACCCTCTGGAACTGCTGTTCTACACAGAAGAAAGCGCAGTCTAAATTATGCGCCGGTACGAGTTGTCAAGCTATTAATTAATATGGTTGTTTGATGAGAAAAAGATTAAATCTAGTGTAAAAAAAACGCATCAAGACCATGCACCTGTAGCAGCTGAGAACTATTATTTTGCCTCGCAAAACTGTGGAAGAACTGATGATGACACGGTTTGATCTTCGGCAGGCCAATCAGAAGAAAGGGGCGTTTCATTCCCGCCCACATGTAGAAATCGAATATTCAATCTGTTTATACATGTTTCTACCCCTGAACGACAAACGAAAAATTAAGCTGAATTCTTGTTTTTCGTTTCTTTGAAAAAAATGAAAAAACGAACAAAGGAGCTGTTTTCTAATTTTTCTACTTTCAATATAAAATAAAAAAACGAGTGAATGCTAGATTCCAGATTTTGGTTTTCTAATTTCAAAAGAAAAATCCGTTGGCCGCAAAGTAAGTTACACGGACCATTATGACACAAGTGAGGTACAAAGCTTTGTTAATAAGATAAATAATTGGTTAGCAGGCAAATGTTACACCGCGACCATGCTTTTTGATTCATGCCGAGCGCATACATTTAAATCAAGCCGTATGCGGATTTGTGTTCTGTTTTTCCGGATGGTCACGAATTTAATATTATTTAATGCTTCTTTTCCCAAATCCTCACTGTCTCACCCATAGATTCGCAGGTTTATTTTATTGTTGTTCACTTTTAATCACTGTTTTCGGATCTCTTACTGTAGTAAACGTGTGGGGGGAAATGAAAGCTTTCGTGGCCATGAATTAAGAATTTGTTAATATGACTTAAATTGTTCCCGCATTAAAGATAATTCATGGGTTTTCTAGGGAACAAATTAATGAAAAATGGACAGCTGCCACAAATTAATATGTCGTAGGAACGAATTAACAAATTGTAGGAAAGAATAGCCTTTATCTGTCCTGCTCGTCCGCAGGCCGGTCAAAGCGAAGTGCCCCATATGCAACAATTATCTATGGAAATTATAATTGAACATGACTTATTACTTCATTTCAATACAAAATAACTTTGTACTGTATCTGTTTTAATGCACTTTTAAAGTTTGGATCATATTAAAAGCGTAGTTTGTACATTAGTAAATAATTTTCTTGTAAGATCCCCCTCACCTTCACTCACAGCCGTTTGCACATATTTTGCGAATGATCCGCACGCACCCCAAAATGAAACTGCTTAATCGACCATCGATAGCTTTTTTCGATTATATATGTTATTGACAATTAATCGATCGTCGATTAATCGTTGACATCGCTAATCTATAGTATCTCTATAGGGGCCTATTTAATGCAGTGTAAGTCGTTTTGGATTCAAGTGTATAGGCTACCATATGCTTAAATATAAATGAATATGCAAAGAGAGAAACACTGAGATGGTGTGACTCCAGACATCAAAATAAAAAAAGGTGATGCTCAAGAGAAGATAAAGAGGAGATGAAGATATATGCTAATGGCGATCCTATAAACATGATGTCAGGACAGAAACAGAACTCAAATACTAAACAGCTCAACACACATGTACTAATTCTATTATAACTGCTAAAACATTTTAGTCACATTAGTTTTTAAGGGCCTCATGGTATGATCATGACAATATTCTGCGATATAATAAAGACGTCTCCTGTAAGGAAATGTCTCTCAATGACAGAAGCCACATATTAGTTTCACTTCCTCTAGTTTTTTTAGATGCAGCATTTGTAATTTCTTCCACATTCGAATGTTATCCCCCTAAATAAATGAATAGTTATTTTGAGTAGTCCAACATTTAAACCAAACATTCAGATGATAATATATTTTGTAATAGTAAAAAAAGATGTACATATATTTATGTAGTTGTACATTGGAACAGCACTGTTCTTCTAATAGGTGTTTCTACAGTGATGGTGTCATTGGTGGTGTACTATTGGTGTCATTTACAGCATTGGCTTCTGAGAAGTGTTTGTTCATGCTACCAAAATAATAGTTCTCAACCAGTGTGTTTGTTATACAAAGATTGCAACTGTAGTGAAGGAGCAAATGAAGAGTAACTGCAGTGCAATTTCATTATGATCTGCAGTACATGAGTGCAAAAGATACCCCCCCCCCTTACTAGGATATCACGTTCATGACAATAGTGGTGACTTATAAAAGTAAAAGCTCAAAGCAACGTTCAGAGCAGTGCAACCTACTTGAAGCAACAACTTCCAATAATCTCACATTAACCTCCATCTTATTAATGGAATTCATGGAGCATGGAATGGATAAACATAAAGAGGAGATGGACATCTATGCTAATGTACATTCTGTAAACTTCCATGATGTCAGGACAGAAACAGAGAACACCAGGAAACACCAAACACTTCAACACTCGGTTACAGCGACTCATTTCATTATAACAACAACAACAACACATTCGCCATACATATAACACATTTAAATTACACGAGTGTGTGCGTTCCTGTAGCTCAAATAGTAGAGCATGGTGCTAGCAACGCCAAGATCATGGGTTCGATTCCCAGGAAAAGCAAGAGATGATAAAAATGTAAAAACTGTAACTTGAATTTAATGTAAGTCACTTTGGATAAAAAAATCTGCTAAATGCATAAATGTAATGTAATATGAGTGTTTAATAATCTTCAGAAAGTGACTCTGAAGATCAGAAGCACCAAAGCAGATGCTGTGTGTTCTTCTGCTGACTGCAGTCATAGTGATGTGTGTCCACATCCATACAAACTGCACACAAGAGACACACCAGCTAACCAACATCACCAACCTCACAGAAGAAAGATGCCAGCTTGTAAATAATTGCATGCAGCTGATAAAAGAGAGAGATTAATTATTATCACAGAACCATGATCTGATTAAACAAACAGACCAATTACATGAGGAGAAAAATGAACTGTTGAAAAGTATTCATGGAATGGGTAATTATGAACTATATTAAAACTAAAACAACCACATATTAATAGACCAGTGTGATGAGAATAAAGTGCTAATAGTTTAATTGTTTCTGTTTATTTGTTTCTGTTTACAGATGGATGGATTTACTATCAATCTAATCTGTACTTCATTTCAACTGAGAAGAAGAGCTGGACAGAGAGCAGAAGACACTGTACAGAGAGAGGAGCAGATCTGACCATCATAAACAACAGAGAAGAGCAAGTGAGTGAAAGATACTCTCTGTTTGTAGTGTTTAGTTGCTGAGTCCAGAGATGTTCAGATGAAATGTGTTTTGTCGATTTATGATATTACATGTAATTTGTTTAACTATTTAGGATTTTGTTATGAAAATTACTGATAAAAGATAATTCTGGATTGGTCTGACTGATGCTGATGAAGAGGACACATGGAAATGGGTTGATGGCAGCACACTGACCTCTGGGTGAGAAATCACTGGATTTAACTGATTATTATTTAATAAATAATTCTCACAGTCAGCATCATATCACACAGAAAGCAGCACTGAACATCTAATGCTGATCTTTTGTTGCAGGTTCTGGGCGTCTAAAGAGCCAAATGGAGGAAGAGTAGAGAACTGTGCTGTGACTTATTTAATAAAGTGGCCTAAATTAATAGGGTGGCTTGATGTTAATTAAAATGATGCTTATCAATGGCCCTGTGAGAAGAGTATTTTACCTCTCATAAAGAGAGAAACATCATAAAAATTTATCTTTCTTTCTTTTTATTTGTTGGTGACCTAAGTTTAGCTGTTCAAAACATTAAGAATTAATGATTATCATCTACAGCATTGCTGCTGCTGAAGAGTCACCTTTGAAGCAGAGTGTAGATCTACCCAATGCTGTTTGCTGTTTTTATATCACTGATATGCTATTAAAGTTTTTTTTTTTTTTTATGTCTGTTTTCATTTTATCTTTGGTTAAAGGTTTATTAGTTTGGTTGTGCTTTTTATTTTGTGACTTAAAGGGCATATTGCAGGTTTAAAACGTTTTCAAATGAATATATAACCTTGTATGAAAATACCGTATGAGCTGTTAATGCAGGATTTGAAAATGTTTTAGAAGACGTGGGGGCACAAATTTAAAAGAAAAAGGTGACACTTTCCTTGACAATTCTCAAAAACTGCTTTTTTTCAACATCGCGTCATATTACGTCACATAAGGGAGTTGTCTGCCGGGCTCTGCTTTGAGCGGAAGTGAGTCAGTGTGTTTTTGGTAGTTATTTTTATTTCAATTTATCACCGTCATGGTAAATTATTGTGTTTGTGGAAGTTGCCCTAACTCCAGCCAGTCAGCACATGGAATCCACAGGTTTCCAAACAAGAAATAGGATGGTATCTTCCGGGTCTCGGTACGTTTGTGCAGCTGAAGAGACAGGACTTCACTAATGCATCTGTTTCGAGAAATGCGGTGGTGTGTAACCTAGCGATCACTTTATACTAGTGGTGGAGGTAACGAATTACAACTACTCACCTTACTGTAATTAAGTCGTTTTTTTTGGGTACTCAGCATCGACCTGAAGGATGCGTATTTTCACATCCAGGTCGTTCGAAGACACAGGAGGTTCCTTCGGTTTGCCTTTGGAGGGAAGGCTTACCAATACAAGGTCCTGCCCTTCGGCCTGGCTTTGGCGCCGAGGACGTTTACCAAATGCATGGATGCTGCACTGGCCCCTTTGAGGTTCCAGGGCATTCGTGTACTGAACTATCTGGACGACTGGCTCATTCTAGCTCATTCCAGGGAGCTAGTGAGTCATCACAGGGATATCGTTCTCGGCCACATCCATTCTCTTGGCCTCAAGATGAACGCCAAGAAGAGTGTGCTCCTCCCATCTCAGCGAACCGTGTTTCTAGGGGTTCGTTTGGATTCCGTTCAGATGCAGGCCCGTTTGGCTCCTCCCCGGATACCAGATCTTACAGCATGTCTGGCCCGCTTCAAGCTAGGCCATCATGTCTCTGTAGGTACCTGCCGCAGGCTGTTGGGCCTCATGGCAGCGGCCTCCCCTGTGTTGCCCCTAGGGTTGCTTCACATTAGGCCATTCCTTTGGTGGATAAAGGAGCTGAGGTTACACCCCACTGTACCAGCTACTCGCCTTATCAGGGTGTCGCGCAGTTGCTGTCGACCCCTTTTAATGTGGCGAGACCCCGTCTTTCTCCGGCGCGGGGTGAGAATGGGTGCGATCCACCGTCGCCATATGATCACGACGGACGCATCAATGACAGGCTGGGGCGCGGTCTTCGAAGGCAGACCGGCGAGCGGGGAGTGGAAGGAAGAGTTCCTCTCTTGCCATATAAACTGCCTGGAACTCAGGGCTGTCTTCCTGGCTTTGAAGTATTTTCTCCCCGTTCTCGGGGGGTATCATATCATAGTCAGGACGGACAATAGGGCTGTAGTCAAGTCCACCTTTGTCGAGTCCAAGACAAGTCCAAGTCCAAAGAGGTTCGAGTCCGAGTCAAGTCCAAGTCCAAATGAGACAGTCAAAACAGAGAAAGTAAAAAATGATCTTCTTCAAAACCACATACTTAATTATTGATAATTCATGTTATACGAGAGACGGCATATCTTCTATTCTAATATAATAATTTTGCATTATTGTTTGTAATGATCTAAAAGTATGTGCAGCAACACTGTAGGATCAAACTAGGCTATTTTATTTATCCTCCTGAGACCCAGCTATGGAGTTTTTGCCTCTGTAGTGGACATTCTATTTTAGTGAATTTCTCTGAGACCTCACATGTCACAGTTATAAGCCCGGATGTCCTGCACAGAGCACATTCAGGGCTTCATAGAGATACTAAAGGTTTTTTAAACCCTCTCCTATGCCTTTAAAGATGGCAATATTTAATTTAGTGAAAAATTGTACATCCTTATGGAAATATGATTATATTCTGTAATGTCTTTTAAATCTGAATCATTTTCAGATTGTTTGTCATAAAGCAACATCTCAGGAAAATTGTATTGGTTTTCAAATTCAAATATAACTTCCTGTTATGAAACAGGACATCATTTCATACATGCTCAATGTAGAGGACACCAGGACTAAAAGCATGTTTATTATGTATTTTGGGAGACAACAATTGAATAGGGAAATAAATTATATATCAGTTTGCTTATGAAATATTATACATTTTTATGAAAATCTGGCCATGACTCCCATTATGAAAATAATTTTTCAACATTCTGTCCCAACAGCAACACATTAATATGCAAATTAGATACAGCGAATAGATACACTGTAGATGCAACTTTTTCTTTATTAACCCTCTAGTTAAAGAAAGGTATATTCTAAGTGCACCACACATGACGTTGTCTTCATGATGGAAATGTGAAACAAATCACTAAATATATTTGCAGAAAAGATGCATGAACTACAACTACATCTTGCACACACTTTTATTATGCATATTAGGCTATATGTTCTGAAATAATACAAGACAAATGCTCAAAAAAACTCAAGTAATTCAAATTCAAAATGACTGAAGGTATAACACCTAGCTATTATTAACTATAAAGGCTCTGTAAAACAATGAACAACAGTTCTCAGCCTGTCACCCTGATGCAAACCTGAAAGATCAGATATACAGTACATGTACAGTAAGTTTCTTCACGGGTTTTGTATTCAATTACGCTGCTTTTCCATTGTTTTTTCTATGTAAACATGGACACGTTTGACGGTTGCGCTCACGTCTCTTGCAGCGTCTCGTGCATGAAACGGCTTTCTAAAAACGCGGCACTCTAGTTATTAAAAGATGTTTAACTCACATCTTCTTGTATTTTTCCTATTTCACTGCCCGCGTCAACACAAAAACACACTCTGTGTGAATGGCACCTAGAGAGCATCACACGTGAGCGATTAATCATGTGCATCGACATGCGGTTGGATTGTTCTTTTCTCTTTACTGTTATTATCAAAGTGTCTAATTCTAGAGTTTGGTAATATTTCTATTCAAAATCGCAATTGACCTGAAATGAAAGTGAAAGCAATATGCGCACGGGCATTAATAAGGTATTTAAAAGTGAAGGAAAGTGAGAGGGAAAACTCCAACGAACTTTGTAAAACCAAACTGTATTATGCAACTTGCCGACAGCGTGTCTGTGGCCAAAATAAAAATAATTTATGCCTCCGCGCAGTGCGCACACTCAGAGCCAGGCGCACACTCATATGACGCAGCTGTGCATTTAACAGGCGACCAATGACAATTCCCATTCTAGATGGAGTTAAACCAATGGCAATTACATTACCCGTTTGCGGAACAAGCGAGCCAGATTAATACTTTTGTTTTGAAAGAGAAAAAAAAGCATATATTGCTGGACTCGGTCGAGACCAACTAGAACATTTGGCGAGTCCAATGACCAAGTCTGAGACAAGTCCGAGTCCAAATACCAACGAGTCCAAGACAAGTCCGAGACGATAGCAAAACGTCTCGAGTCCGGACCGAGACCGGACTCGAGTACTACAGCCCTAACGGACAATATGGCGGTTGTGTCCCACATAAACCGCCAAGGAGGTTCACGGTGGCGCACCCTGGACAGGCTTGCACGCCATCTTCTCCTTTGGTCCCAAGACAAGTTCCTCTCTTTGAGGGCGGTTCACGTTCCGGGAGTACTGAACCTGGCGGCCGATTATGAATGAATGAATTGGCGTGATTCTATATGGGTTCAGACTCCCCGATGCGTAAGCTATGCAGCGTCTCATTCCCTATTCAGAGAACAAGGGTTACGCGAGTAACCCGAGACGATTTGCATCAGCTGGGCATGTATGATATGATGGCTGTCATAGCCTACCCTGATCACTCAGTAAGTTAGTTTAATTAATGAATAAATTAATTACTTTTAAATAAAATATTGTAAACACTAATAATACAAAAAGGAAATTATAACCTATTATAACGTTCAAGAATTGTGTCATTCTGATCTTACAATCGGAGAAACAGATAGGCCTACATACTCTTTTGAGTTTTATAATGTAGTCTTTTTTATTATAATTGAGATGTAAAAATGATATGCACTTGTGTCGGCCTTGAGCTGCATGCGCACTCGCACACAGGACTGAAACGCAAGATGTAACTTGCCATTTCTGGTTGATTCTCACCGCTCGACTCGTCACAGTGTGTTTCGAAAAAGAAAGGTATCGCCTTTAGAAAACCAAGGTGAGTTACCCATATAGTTCACAGTTCCAATAAATTGCGATGGTTTAAATAAACTCAGTAAATTAAACAGCAGACAAACACGACTACAGTCAAGTGCAGACCAGTATTGAAGTGTAAAGCAAATATGCAGTCATAACTTTGTTTTAGCTGAGTTTAATTAATTAATATTGAGTAGGCCTATTAATTGATGTTCACTTGGATTTTTTTCCTCTGAAGGGGAAATAATCCTGTCATTCATGGGTGTATGGTAAAACAATTTTTTTTATTTGTGTAGTTCAAAATGACAACAAAATGTTATCCCTTTGAAAAATAAAGTGAACAGAAAAATGTGCTGCATCAGTGCGTCTTGTCTCGATGAGCATCTTTATGGCGCACGCCACAAACACGAACCAATACACAGCAAATAGCCTTCTTGACGCACCTACTAGAAGTCTACATTCAGATTATTTTACATTAAATGCATCATATAAGTCACTTTGGAATAAATCACAGCATGTAACAAAAACGTATTTTCCAGTCTGGAAAATATGGTAGGCTATAGCATTTTTTTTTTTTGCGGACCCTCTGGCACTTTGGGATCTGCTGTTCTACACAGAAGAAAGCGCAGTCTAAATTATGCACCTGTACGAGTTGTCAAGCTATTAATTAATATGGTTGTTTGATGAGAAAAAGATTCAATCTAGTGTAAAAAACGCATCAAGAAAGAAACCATGCACCTGTAGCAGCTGAGAACTATTATTTTGCCTCGCAAAACTGTGGAAGAACTGATGATGACACGGTTTGATCTTCGGCAGGCCAATCAGATGAAAGGGGCATTTAATTCCCGCCCACATGTAGAAATCGAATATTCAATCTGTTTATACATATTTCTTCCCCTGAACGATAAACGAAAAATTTAGCTGAATTCTTGTTTTTCGTTTCTTTGAAAAAACAAATGAATAAACGATCAAGGAGCTGTTTTCTCATTTTTCTACTTTCAATATAAAAAAAAAAAAAACGAGTGAACGCTAGATTCCCGATTTTGGTTTTCTAATTTCAAAAGAAAAATCCTTTGGCCGCAAAGTAAGTTACACGGACCATTATGACACAAGTGAGGTACAAAGCTTTGTTAATAAGATAAATAATTGGTTAGCAGGCAAATGTTACATCGCGACCATGCTTTTTGATTCATGCCGAGCGCATACATTTAAATCAAGCCATATGCGGATTTGTGTTCTGTTTTTCCGGATGGTCACGAATTTAATATTATTTAATGCTTCTTTTCCCAAATCCTCACTGTCTCACCCTCTAGATTCGCAGGTTTATTTTATTGTTGTTCACTTTTAATCGCTGTTTTCGGACCTCTTACTGTAGTAAACGTGTGGGGGGAAATGAAAGCTTTCGTGGCCATGAATTAAGAATTTGTTAATATGACTTAAATTGTTATCGCATTAAAGATAATTGGGTTTTCTAGGGAACAAATTAATGAAACATGGACGGCTGCCACAAATCAATATGTGTAGGAACGAATTAACAAGTTGTAGGAAAGAATAGCCTTTATCTGTCCTGCTCGCGTCCGCAGGCCTGTCAAAGCGAAGTTCCCCATATGCAACAATTATCTATGGAAATTATAATTGAACATGACTTATTACTACATTTCAATACAAAATAACTTTGTACTGTATCTGTTTTAATGCACTTTTAAAGTTTGGATCATATTAAAAGCGTAGTTTGTACATTAGTAAATAATTTTCTTGTAAGATCCCCCTCACCATCACTCACAGACGTTTGCACATGTTTTGCGAATGATCCGCACGCACCCCAAAATGAAACTGCTTAATCGACCATCGATAGCTTTTATCGATTATATATGTTATCGACAATTAATCGATCGTCGATTAATCGTTGACATCCCTAATCTATAGTATCTGTAGGCCTATTTAATGCAGTGTAAGTCGTTTTGGATTCAAGTGTATACCATATGCTTAAATATAAATGAATATGCAAAGAGAGAAACACTGAGATTATGTGACTTCAGACATCAAAATAAAAAAAGGTGAAGCTCAAGAGAAGATAAAGAGGAGATGAAGATCTATGCTAATGGCGATTCTATAAACAGTCATGATGTCAGGACAGAAACAGAACTCAAATACTAAACAGCTCAACACACATGTACTAATTCTATTATAACTGCTAACACATTTTTGTCACATTAGTTTTTAAGGGCCTCATGGTATGATCATGACAATATTCTGCGATATAATAAAGACGTCTCCTGTAAGGAAATGTCTCTCAATGACAGAAGCCACATATTAGTTTCACTTCCTCTAGTTTTTTTAGATGCAGCATTTGTAGTTTCTTCCACATTCGAATGTTATCCCCCTAAATAAATGAATAGTTATTTTGAGTAGTCCAACATTTAAACCAAACATTCAGATGATAATATATTTTGTAATAATAAAAATAGATGTATATATATTTATGTAGTTGTACATTGGAACAGCACTGTTCTTCTGATAGGTGTTTCTACAGTGAGACATTGGTGTCATTTACAGCATTGGCTTCTGAGAAGGGTTCTCTTTCATAGGTAACTCAACGCTGCGTAGCTTTCACGCATCGGGAACGCCCACTGCGTGACCGAGTCTGAACCCATATAGAATCACGCCAATTCATTGGCTGATGGCGCGACGCCATCTCTGACGCAATGACGTCGTCAGGTCATATTGGCGAACGCGCCATCCACTCCTCAGATTTCTGAGCGTTTCATCGCTCGCGAAGACCCACACAGTAAGTGCATTAAGTGCTTGGGGTTTTCGCATGCACGTGACGCGGTTTATGGGACCTCAAAATGCAAGATTTGGGATCTGTTTGGCAAAGCGGAGGTGGACCTCTTTGCTTCTCAAGAGTCATCCCAGTGCCCGCTCTGGTTCTCCCTGAGTTTCCCGACGACTCTGGGCATAGATGCGTTCGCCCACCCATGGCCGAATGTCAGTCTGATTCCGGCAGTACTATGCAGAGTGAAGGTGAGCGGTGCCCGTCTCCTTCTCATAGCCCCATTCTGGCCCTCCCAGACCTGGTTATCAGAGCTAACTCCCCTCTTGTATCGGCCTCCCTGAGAGATTCCGATCAGGCGGGACTTACTGTCCCAGCTTCATGGCAAGATCTGGCATCCTCAACCGGATCTCTGGAAGTTGTGGGTATGGCCCATACAGGGCCAAGGGCTGTGATTGATGGTTTGCCTGCCGAAGTTCAGGAAACCATAGCCAGTGCCAGAGCCCCCGCTACTAGGAAGCTGTACTCTTCCAAGTGAGGCGTTTTTGAGTCTTGGTGTTTGACTCGTGCAATTGACCCAGTTAATTGCCCTGTTGGTCCAGTGCTGAAGTTTTTGCAAGAAAGGCTGACAGCGGGGGCAGCTGCTACCACCCTTAGGGTTTATGTAGCGGCCATTGCGGCTCGAAGAGAGCTGGATGAGATCCTTGGGGAGACATCGGATGGTCTCCGCCTTTATGCGTGAGTCAGGCGCCTTAGGCGGTTCGCCCCACGGCAGTTCCTTCTTGGGACTTGTCAGTCGTCCTCAAAGGACTAGTGACGGCCCTTCGAGCCCTTAGAGTCAGCTTCGAGCGGATACTGACTCTTAAGGTTGTTCTTTGCTGGCGCTTACGTCACTGAAAAGAGTTGGAGATCTGCAGGCTTTCTCTGTTAGTGAGGCGTGTATGGACTTTGCCCGGGTCTAGTCAAAGTTACCCTGCGGCCTAGGCCGGGTTACATTCCCAAGGTCTTGTCCACATCGTTTTCGATCTCAGGTGGTCACGCATCACTCTTTCCATCCCCCTCCCTTTGCTTCAAGTGAGGAAGAGAGACTCCACTTGCTCTGCCCGGTCAGTGCATTGAAGCTGTATGTGGATCGCTCCAAGGTTTGGAGAAAATCCCCCCAGTTATTGATCTGTTTTGGTGCTGGTCGCCGCGGGCTTGCCACATTAAAGCAGAGGATTTCACACTGGGTGAGAGATGCCATTTCGCTGGCTTACGAGGCACAGAACCTCCCTTCACCTCTTAGTCTTCGGGCGCATTCTACTAGGGGTGTAGCCTCCTCTAAGGCTCTTTTTAGAGGGGTACCCCTGGAAGATATTTGTGTTGCGGCAGGATGGTCTTCTCCGCACACTTTTGTCAAGTTTTACAACCTTGACGTTGATACGGCTCCAGGTTCCCAGATTTTGTCTGTTTGAACTGACCGTATGTTGTTGGTTCATTATTGGACCAGATAGGCAGCGTTTTTCAGCTTGGCGTGTTTGGTATATCGTTCCCGATGCGTAAAAGCTACGCAGCGTTGAGTTACCTATGAAAGAGAACGTCTCGGGTTACTCGCGTAACCCTTGTTCTCTGAATAGGAACCAGACGCCCGTCACGCCAAGCTCCTCACGCCGACAGGGTTCTTTTCGGCAGAGAAATCTGAGGAGAGGATGGCGCGTTCGCCATTATAACCTGACGACGTCATTGCGTCAGAGATGGCGTCGCGCCATCAGCCAATGAATTGGCGTGATTCTATATGGGTTCAGACTCGGTCACACAGTGGGCGTTCCCAATGCGTAAAAGCTACGCAGCGTCTCGTTCCCTATTCAGAGAACAAGGGTTACGCGAGTAACCCGAGACGTTTGTTCATGCTACCAAAACAATAGTTCTCAACCAGTGTGTTTGTTATACAAAGATTGCAACTGTAGTGAAGGAGCAACTATGGTGAAGAGTAACTACAGTGCAAATTCATTATGATCTGCAGTAGATGAGTACAAAGATACACCCCTTACTAGGATATCACATGTTCATGACAATAGTGGTGACTTATAAAAGTAAAAGCTCAAAGCAGACGTTCAGAGCAGTGCAACCTACTTGAAGCAACGACTTCCAATAATCTCACATTAACCTCCATCTTATTAATGGAATTCATGGAGCATGGAATGGATAAACATAAAGAGGAGATGGACATCTATACTAATGTACATTCTGTAAACTTCCATGATGTCAGGACAGAAACAGAGAACACCAGGAAACACCAAACACTTCAACACTCAGGTACAGCAACTCATTTCATTATAACAACAACAACAACACATTTGCCATACATATAACAATTGAAATTATACGAGTGTGTGCTTTCCTGTAGCTCAAATAGTAAAGCATGGTGCTAGCAATGCCAAGATCTTGGGTTCGATTCCCAGGAAAAGCAAGAGATGATAAAAATGTAAAAACTGTAACTTGAATTTAATGTAAGTCGCTTTGGATTAAAAAATCTGCTAAATGCATAAATGTAATGTAACATGAGTGTTTAATAATCTTCAGAAAGTGACTCTGTGAAGATCAGAAGCACCAAAGCAGCTGTAGTGTGTTTGGTTCTGCTGTGTGTTCTTCTGCTGACTGCAGTCATAATGATGTGTGTCCACATCCATACAAACAACACAAACTGCATACAAGAGCCACACCAGCTACTAACCAACATCACCAACCTCACAGAAGAAAGACACCAGCTAGTAAATAATCGCATGCAGCTGATAAAAGAGAGAGATGAATTATTATCACGGAACCATGATCTGATTAAACAAACAGACCAATTACATGAGGAGAAAAATGAACTGTTGAAAAGTATTCATGGAATGGGTAATTATGAATTATATTAAAACTAAAACAACCACTTATTAGTAGATCAGTGTGATAAGATAAAGTGCTAATAGTTTAATTGTTTCTGTTTACAGATGGATGGATTTACTATCAATCTAATATGTACTTCATTTCAACTGAGAAGAAGAGCTGGACTGAGAGCAGAAGACACTGTAGAGAGAGAGGAGCAGATCTGACCATCATAAACAACAGAGAGGAACAAGTGAGTGAAAGATACTCTCTGTGTTTGTGGTGTTTAGTTGCTAAGTCCAGAGATGTTCAGATGAAATGTGTATTGTCGATTTATGATATTACATGTAATTTGTTTAACTATTTAGGATTTTGTTATGAAAATTACTGATAAAAGAGAATTCTGGATTGGTCTGACTGATGCTGATGAAGAGGACACATGGAAATGGGTTGATGGCAGCACACTGACCTCTGGGTGAGAAATCACTGGATTTAACTGATTATTATTTAATAAATAATTCTCACAGTCAGCATCATATCACACAGAAAGCAGCACTGAACATCTAATGCTGATCTTTTGTTGCAGGTTCTGGGCGTCTAAAGAGCCAAATGGAGGAAGAGTAGAGAACTGTGCCGTGACTTATTTAATAAAGTGGCCTACATTAATAGGGTGGCTTGATGTTAATTGTAATGATGCTTATCAATGGCTCTGTGAGAAGAGTATTTTACCTCTCATAAAGAGAGAAACATCATAAAAAATGTATCTTTCTTTCTTTTTATTTGTTGGTGACCTAAGTTTAGCTGTTCAAAACATTCAGAATTAATGATTATCATCTACAGCATTGCTGCTGCTGAAGAGTCACCTTTGAAGCAGAGTGTAGATCTACCCAATGCTGTTTTTATATCACTGATATGCTATTAAAGTTTTACAAAAAAATTATTTGTTTGTATTTTTATGTCTGTTTTCATTTTAACTTTGGTTAAAGGTTTAGCAGTTTGGTTGTGTTTTTTATTTTGTGACTAAAGTGCATATTGCAGGTTTACAAAGTTTTCAAATGAATATATAACCTTGTATGAAAATACCGTATGAGCTGTTAATGCAGGATTTGAAAATGTTTTAAAAGACGTGAGGGCACAAATTTAAAAGAAGAAATTGACACTTTCCTTGACAATTCTCAAAAACTGCTTTTTTTCAACATCGCGTCATATTACGTCACATAATGTCTGCCGGGCTCAGCTTTGAGCGGGAGTGAGTCCGTGTGTTTTTGGTAGTTATTTTTATTTCAATTTATCATCGTCATGGTAAATTATTTTGTTTGTGGAAGTTGCACTAACTCCAGCCAGTCAGCACATGGATTCCACAGGTTTCCGAACAAGAAATAGGACGGTATCTTCCGGGTCTCGGTACGTTTGTGCAGCTGAAGAGACAGGACTTTACTAATGCATCTGTTTCGAGAAATGCGGTGGTGTGTAACCTAGCGATCACTTTATACTAGTGGTGGAGGTAACGAATTACAACTACTCACCTTACTGTAATTAAGTAGTTTTTTCGGGTACTTGTACTTATTTTTGTATATTTTTAAAGCTGTACTTTTACTTGTACTTAAGTACAAATTAAGCAAAATAATCTACTTCATTACATTTAAATCATAGTTTGTTTCTGAGTACACACACAATTTGAATTTATATTCAAACCTTTGACGGCACTTCAGTCGCCAATAAAGAGATCCGATCATAAACGGACCAATAAAAGCCCCGATATCTGAACCGGGAAAAGCCGCCGCTGCAGCAGGTTTTGAAGAGCTGATGGGACAGCGAGGGAGGCAGGGAGCTACCGTAGGCCTATATACACCGAGCTGCTACTCGCTCTCTCCTCTCCGACAGCGAGTTTGACACGCATCCGCCTGCTGTCAATTACAGTGTCTGAATGTCCGTGCAGGATTGCAGGTATTCCGGATCATTTTAATCATTCCCGCCCAAATGTTGCGAGCGCTTTATTGTGACATGATACATGAACGCAGTCTGTAATTGCAGAAAACTGGATGCAAGCTCTCAAATAGGCCTAACTTATACAAATGATGCCTGTTCTCTCACTCCAGTAATAAGACTGTGTGCAATCGTGATCTCAGCATGCTTTTAAAGTAGATATTATTTTTCTTTGCTCCTGGATTAAACTTTGTCAAAAGTGATCAAACATTCAGAATAGTTCCACGCCTAACTGATGAAAATCCTTTTGGAAATTGTATTGGTTGTAAGCTAAATGCACCAGAAAGTCTTTCCACAACCAAAAATGAAACTTTAATTTCTTTACCTTGTAAGTTTATGTTAGAAATTTTCGGAATGGGATATTTGATCCAATCTGTTGTTGCATTTATCTAAATACACAGGCCTATCATATATGGTTCTTAAATCACTGCTTCTAAAAATTCAGTGTTGTCATATTTCAAATACCTCAACTGAAATGAGGTCATTTGTTGTATAATTGTATTACCGACTGTGTACTTGTCTTTTTTGTAAATTCAATTCAGTTTGAAAATAAGCTTCCTTGTAAGCTTTTGCAACAAAGTTACCATATTTTAAAGACAAAAATACAGAATGAGCAAATATTTAAGATCGAGATTTTTGTAATGGTAATTGATCAGTACTTATATGTGTAAATGAAAGCCTGTATTAAAATATGTTCATCATATAAAGCGAATGTGTCATTTTAGTAGACTTGGATTAAATCAATTTCAAACATCGAACTAATAATCTTGAAATAATGATTGCCTTAAAAAAGGGATGCACAAAAAAAATATCTATATGGCAGTGTACAGTATGTAGTAGTTTTGTCAATGGTATTCAAATGGTATTGTCATCATGAAATCAAAAATGACCCTTCTTACTTCTTTAGTGCACATTACTAGTCTTGTTGTGAACAATTGAACGGTGCAAGTTAATACACTGGGAAAAAAATATTTTTGTCTGCCGTCGTAATCTTTAATCAGAAACTGAAAATTCGCTTCCACTCTGGAATGGCGTTCTCCCTCTGTTGATGTCAGTTTGACGACTTGGGGAGAGTACACTTGTTAAGTCATGACGTAAGGATTTCTGTTTCTGGGTCTATGTCTCTACTCATTTCACTTGAGAATCCTATCTCAACAGCCTTTTATGAGCACTGTTAAATTAATGTTACATATTTAAGCCAAGCATTTCAAAATGTGCTGTGCACACTACAGTCTCCGTCTCAGACACTAATATTTAAGCTGAAATACTGTCTAGCCATCTGGGATTTCAGTATGGAGATAAAGGTTAGGGTTATAATTTTTCATTATTACATGACATTGTGGGTGTATATTAGCACAGTTTGGTGTTGTCTTTGGGTGTCTGGCATAGTGTTAGGATCCAAAAGAGGTGAAGCATGATGTCCGATGTAACAAGCAGATGTTCTTTACCAACTAACCGTGAATCTGCTATGAGCAAGAGGTGGAGTGGAGGTGCACCACAATCAATGAAAACCCACCCTTTATTCAATATTCCATTTCACTTGGAAATACATCACAAAACTGAAGTCAGTTGCAACTTCCGGTTCACGGGTACTTTGATATTGATATTTTTCAAGGTATTGAAGTTAGAAATTCCTGTATCATGACCACTAATTCACGTACTTTATCAATAAGATTAAAGTGGGGTTTAGTAGCTATTATCCACATAGAAATTTGATATGATTGAATATTCTTTGGTAAATAATTACATAACGCCTGCTAAAAAGTAACTAGTACTCTGAGTAATTTTTGAGAGGACTACTTTTACTTAAGTACTGTTTTGACACCAGTACTTTTACTTGTAATTGAGTATTATTTCAGCAATGTAACAGTTCTTGTAATTAAGTACACATTTTCAGTACTCTTTCCACCACTGCTTTATACCGGAAGATTATCATCCCGTCAGTGGCGGAGCTAGAGTTTTATACATGGGTGGCCAAGGCTAATTCAGGGACCATGACAGAAAATCAGTGTATAACTCCAACCTGGCATTAAAAAAAAAAATTATGAACAAATCCTACAATTGCTTATTACTTCACATTGCCACACATTGGCTATACATTTCTACCGTAACTTCAAATGTTAGTCTATTGAAACGTATTTCTCTTAATTCTATCACCTCATTAACAGTGGCTGGAGCAGCCTGGAGTGAGAATTACTCACAAATAATTAACAAGCCTTTGATTAACACTACCAGTTAAAAGTTTTAGAACAGTGAGATTTATTATGTTTTTTAATTGGCTCAAATAAATTCAGGCTTGGTGAGCAGAAGAGTATTATTTAAAACATTAAAAATCTTATTGTTCAAAAACTTTTGACTGGTAGTGTGCACTTTACTTGTTCTAAACTAAACTATACAGGGAACCCTATTGTTAAAGATAAAGTAACAATTCGTTTGTTTTAGACCATTTTTATGATAGCATTATATCTATTCATTTTTATTAATTATAATAAAAATAGCAATTATGAGTAAATATTTAAACTTGGGCTGTCGATCGATTAAAATATTTAATCGCACGATTGTAAAATGTAAAACCTGTTTACATTTCTGCAGGACAGAGCAGCTCACTTCTGAACATGCAAAATGTACATAGCCTATATTGTTTATTATTACATTTGTTTCCCTCTCTGTGCCCACATACTGTATTTTGATGCAGCTAAATTCTCAATAAAACAGTTTTCATTTATATATTTGACTGTTTCTGTTTTCAGACAACTTAATGAATATGAAAAAGTGATTGAAACGCGATCCATTAAGACTATAAATAGCTCTCCTTTACAAGATGTTAATCTGCACAAAAATCCTTATAATGGAGCTGTTTTCTGATTAAATAAAACACCCATAAGTTAAAGACAACATCTGTGCTGTGATTTTGGCTATACTTGCATGTAAAATTAGAGAAGCAAGCAGCATAATATCTGTTTAACTGAATTAAGCTCTGCTTTTCTCTGCTGCGCGCTGAACAGAAACTGAGCAGACGCAGAGAGAGATGTGTGCACATGCTGGGAAACCGGCGATTCTCGGTGACTAAATAAGGTTCGGATGCGCTTTTTTAGTGTAAAAAATTCGCTAATTGGCAACACCGTGCATCTTATTTTCTTCAACTACGGGTTGGGACTGCGGTCAAGCCAGCCGCGCTTTGAAAAACACATTCAAGCCAGCCGCACTTTTTTTTCTGTTGCGCATGTAATCGTGCACTTACGGTACGGGTACTGAGAGCAGTCAAAATGCATGTAAAGAAGCTGTCATACAGGCGTTTCCTTTATACTTGGGCCACGGGTCAAACAGAAAATACGTGCTGCGTTAATAAATTAATGCCGTTAAAAGGAATTTGTGTTAACGCGTTATTAACTTTGACAGCACCAAATTAAACGTATTTTTTGCTAAATTCTTTCTATTTTTCTCACAAGTTTATGGACACTGGGTTGATTTTCTGTTGTTATGTGACAATGTTTTAAAGCTGTTATCTTTCCGCGGTTGAAACACTCATTGAGTGATTACATGAGACACTATTCAGTAAGTTGGAGTATATGTTTCAACATGGATCGGATGTTCATTCAATGTTTACTTCATGCTAATAAGAATGCACTCCTGCTTCGCTTGACCTTAAAAAGCGGAAGAGCACGTGATCTGTCATGCCAGCCACTAAACAGCCCCAAAACTGTTTTAATCGTTTGGAATTCTTAATAAAACTAACATAATTTGAATACTAAGACTTTGTTTTATGTTATTATAAGTGACCTGTTCTGTCATGCCAGTCAGCTCATCACGTCCTGTCCTTTTATTATTTTTATTATAAGCTTCATCAAGAAATAAATAAATAAAATAATAACATGTTAAAAGTTATTGTGTTAACAGGATATCACATGTTCCCCACCACAGTTGCAAAAGCTCAAAACCAGAACCCTTCCCTTTAGTGCAACAACTTTACCAACATTAGTGTTCTATCTTTCTATATTAGGGATGTCATTTTTTTTATAATTTCCATAATCAATCGTCGTTTAAATTAACAATCAATTAATCGATTAATCTTTAACCTTAACTACTGCAAAATGCGTCTATTGCAGTGAAATAGTCACCGGCATGACAGGATGTGCAAATGCCACTCAAAACGCCAGCTTCCTCACCCGAGTGAAAAGGGTTTTTAGTCTAAATAAAAGGCTAGTGGCAGGATAGTAAAATGAATGGATGTGATTACAATCAATTGATAAAAGGAAGAGACCGTGGTTACGCACGGGATCATTGTACTTTGTGTGCTGTTTCATTTCCTGCCACAGAGACCGCTGAATGTGCCTTTTTTAAATGGTTTCATTGTGCTCGTTTTTTTATTTTTAAAACATCATAGCAATCTTTGCAATTTAAATGATCGGGATTTAAAATAAAATGATGCCAAAGGCAAGTACGGCTCGTGGGGCTGTGACGTGCGGTCAGTGATCCGCTTCCAGAACAACCGGCGTTGCTACAGCAAAACACACTGTTACCCATTTGAAACATTTTAATGTGAGCTTTATGGGTCCGTGTACTTGGCACCTGGTACTTGGATTTTCCTTTTGAAATTAGAAAACCAAAATCGGGAATCTAGCGTTCTCTCATTTTTTTGTTGAAAGTAGAAAAATGAGAAAACAGCTCCTTTTTCGTTTTTTCATTTTTTTTCAAGAAACGAAAAACAAGAATTCGGTATTTGTCCAAGGGTAGAAAAATGAATAAACAGATTGAATAATTAAATGCCCCTTTTTTCTGATTGGTCAGCCGAAGATCTTCCGCAGTTCCGCGAGACAGACGTCTTCCACTGCTGCAGGCAGGGCCGGAGTGGGATCCATTTTCAGCCCGGGAGTGTAATGCTCAAGACCAGCCCACCACCAATCCCCATCCAACCCCCTCCCACCGTGGTGGAATCTGGATAAATGACAGATCTATTTCTTAATTGACACGTTTCAATAAAAAATCTGAATAATTTAAATATGAACATAAATATCCATAACAAATCACATACTGAGTTTTCTGCAACAAAGTGTCCAACTGATACGTTATGAAAATAATGGTTTGCATTCAAACAAAAATAAAGTTATGCAGTAAGAAATATACTTTTTGCACTATTGTTTTTTATATCCATGTCAATGTAATAAATAAAATAAATGAAATAAACTATATGAAACATTTCTGCTACAAAAGATACAACTGTAACATTATAAAAAAAAGTTCAATTCAAGATTGAAAGCTGCCAAGCAGTCATTAATATTCATATATGTTAGTCATTATGTTCATGTGGCTCAGTGGTAGAGCATTGCGTTAGCAGCGCAAAGGTTGTGGGTTCGCTTCCCAGGGAACACACATACTGAAAATACAAATGTATAGCCTGAATTCGCTTTGGAAAAAAGCGTCTGCTAAATGCATAAATGTAAAATTAATAACTAAATGGAAAATCAGTAAGCATCTCGAAAGAGAGAAAGAAAGAAAGGCCTTCTACCATTCTTCACAAGTTTTGGTTTACACTCAGAGCTGAAAATGGCAAAGCCATTTTACAGCATCAACAACCGCCTAAGCAGTGCACTATGCAACTTTGTTTATTACTGTCTCATTGTTCTATAGTTTTTGACTATAGTCACTGTACCTTGAGTCGCCAGTTCCTGTGTGCTTGTTTGTCTTGAACAAATATGTCAGTTGTTCGTCAGGGACCTTCTGCCTGACTGCTGTTGTCTCACTGAAGATCAATGTCTCTGTCTCTTTCTCTTTCTCACTTCCCTCAGCATCAGGCTTATCTTTATTAAACCACAATAACATTTAAAATAAGTCAACAGGCTAAAATCAATTACATTACAGACAATCAATAGAAAAAAAAATCCTTCAATGTAAGACTGTAAATGTTGCTAGTCACTGTAGGTTACCTTGAGTCGCCAGTTCACGTGTGCTCGTTTGTCTTCTTGAAAAAATATTTGTCAGTTTGGCACATTTGGCCGCATCATCCTCCGATGCCTTTCTTTTTTTAACCTGGCTTTTTCAGCTCCTCTAGGAATCTTTTTTTTTACTATCCATTTTATTCTTCCCGCGATTAGCGCACTCTCGCTAACTCACACCACAGCATTAATGGTTTCGGTTTGTCTCCATGACAACGACCTGGGACACGCGCTTGTGTAGAGGAAGAGAGAGAGCGCGCGCGCTCTGACAACAGAAAACGTCACATTTTAATGATAAATTCAAATCTAGTGCTATTAGCTTAGTTATCAGTCACACGGTAACTTAAACACATATACGTTATTATGTGTATGTAAAAAAAAAAAAGCAGGCGAGTCTGCCGGCCCAATTTATGAGTGGGGCAGAGCGGCCCAACGGGAATTCTCCCGGTTCTCCCGATGGCCACTCCGGGCCTGGCTGCAGGCGTATCTTCTTGATGTGTTTATTGCAACTACATTTCATCTTTTTCTCATCAAATAACCAGACAAATGAATAGCTTGATACAATCCATTCCGGGGCAGAGTGTAGATATAAATTATATGATTTGCATCAGCTGGGCATGTATGATATGATGTCTGTCATAGCCTACCCTGAACACTCAGTAAGTTAGTTTAATTAATTAATTAATTAATTAATTACTTTTAAATAAAATATTGTAAACACTAATAATACAAAAAGGAAATAATGCATAGCTATAACAGGCCTTATAATGTTCAAGAACTGTGTCAATCTGATCTTACAATCGGAGAAACAGATAGGCCTACATACTCTTGAGTTTTATAATGTAGTCTTTTTTATTAGAATTGAGACGTCAAAATGATATGCACTTGTTGAGCTGCATGCGCACTCGCACACAGGACTGAAACGCAAGATGTAACTTGCCATTTCTGGTTGATTCTCACCACGATGTGTGTGTGTGCGTGTAACACAGTTAGTAGATACGAGAAGAAGGAGGTGGGAACCAGCGAACATTCAAATACTTTAATTATAAAATAAACAAACTCAAAATAAAAGCGGCAGCCCCTCACGGACGACTGCCGCACACAAACCACAAACTAAAATCCAGGCCTGGTCCTCTCTCGTCTTTCACTGTCGTCACTCCTCCTTTTATCCTTCCGAAGCTCTTCCGTGGGACTCGAGACCGGTGAGTGGCGCAGGTGTAACTCATTATCATTAACTCCACCGGCCTCGCTCCGTTCCCACGGCTCTCGGTGCCGCTCCACTTGTCACAGTGTGTTTCGAAAAAGAAAGGTAATACGCCTTTAGAGAACCAAGGTGAGTTACCCATATAGTTCACACAGTTCCAATAAATTGCGATGGTTTAAATAAACTCAGTAAATTAAACAACAGACAAACACGACTAAAGTCACGCGCAGACCAGTATTGAAGTGTACAGCAAATATGCAGTCATAACTTTGTTTTAGCTGAGTTTAACTAATTAATATTGAGTAGGCCTATTAATCGATGTTCACTTGGATTTTTTCCTCTGAAGGGGAAATAATCCTGTCATTCATGGGTGTATGGTAAAAAAAAAATGTTATTTGTGTAGGTTCAAAAAGACAACAAAATGTCATCCCTTTGAAAAATAAAGTGAACAGAAAAATGTGCTGCATCAGTGCGTCTTGTCTCAATGAGCATCTTTATGGCGCACGCCACAAACATGAACCAATACACAGCAAATAGCCTTCTTGACGCACCTAGAAGTCTACATTCAGATTATTTTACATTAAATGCATCATATAAGTCACTTTGGAATAAATCACAGCATGTATCAAAAACGTATTTTCCAGTCTGGAAAATATGGTAGGCTATAGCATTTTTTTTTGCGGACCCTTTGAGAACTGCTTTTCTACACAGAAGAAAGCGCAGTCTAAATTATGCGCTGGTACGAGTTGTCAAGCTATTAATTAATATGGTTATACACGGACCATTATGACACAAGTGAGGTACAAAGCTTTGTTAATAAGATAAATAATTGGTTAGCAGACAAATGTTACATCGCGACCATGCTTTTTGATTCATGCCGAGCGCATACATTTAAATCAAGCCATAAGCGGATTTGTGTTCTGTTTTTCCGGATGGTCACGAATTTAATATCATTTAATGCTTCTTTTCCCAAATCCTCACTGTCTCACCCTCTAGATTCGCAGGTTTATTTTATTGTTGTTCACTTTTAATCACTGTTTTCGGATCTCTTACTGTAGTAAACGTGTGGGGGGAAATGAAAGCTTTCGTGGCCATGAATTAAGAATGAGTTACTATGACTTAAATTGTTCCCACATTAAAGATAATGCATGGGTTTTCTAGGGAACAAATTAATGAAACATGGACAGCTGCCACAAATTAATATGTCGTAGGAACGAATTAACAAGTTGTAGGAAAGAATAGCCATATCTGTCCTGCTCGCGTCCGCAGGCCTGTCAAAGCGAAGTGCCCCATATGCAACAATTATCTATGGAAATTATAATTGAACATGACTTATTACTACATTTCAATACAACATAACTTTGTACTGTATCTGTTTTAATGCACTTTTAAAGTTTGGATCATATTAAAAGCATAGTTTGTACATTAGTAAATTATTTTCTTGTAAGATCCCCCTCACCGTCACTCAACCGTTTGCACATGTTTTGTGCAAATATTTATGGAAATTATGATTGAACAGATACTATAGATTAGGGATGTCAACGTTTAATCGACGATCGATTAATTGTCGATTACATATATAATCGATAAAAGATTAATAAGACCATCGATATGGTCGATTAACCAGTTTCATTTTGGGGTGCGTGCGGATCATTCGCAAAACATGTGCAAACGGCAGAGAAGCCAAACAACATCAGAGATGCTGGCTTCTGTAGAGCATTTGACGAGAGGGATCCAGGATAAAAGATCTGAAGAGCACTTTGACCAGCTGTACTCCAGAGCATCTCAGGTTGTAACATCTCTAAACCTGCAGCCCAGATGCCTCATGTACGGATGCATCCAAAGCGCTTCACTGGTCCAGCCACACAACATCATCATCCTACTGCTCAGGAGTACTACAGAATGCAGTACTTCAGTACCTTGGACACTGCTGTGGTGCAGTGCACTGAGCGTTTCAGTCAAGAGGGGCTTCAAAGGTTGCAAAAATTAGAAGATGGACTCATCTCTGGGAAGATTGATCCAGTCCTAGATGAATACCCAGAGTTGAATGCCATGGCTTTAGAAGTGCAGCTGAAAATGTTTCAGGCCAACTACAAATATGCAACTTCGCCAGAGGTAGCAGACATTTTACGGGAAATGGTGCCAGAGGTGTGACATCTTTTCAAGCAAGTTGAGTTCCTCTTGAGACTGCTGATGGTTGTTCCTGCCTCCTCGGCAGAGGCAGAGCGAAGTTTCAGTGCCCTGAGGCGTCTAAAGACATGGCTAAAAACATCAATGACGCAGACCTGGCTAAACAACCTTGCCATTTGCCATGTGCATCAAGAGAAATTGGATGCACTGGATAGGAGACATATCTGTCAGAGACTAGTTGAGTTAAACGATGAACGCCTCTGTATTTTTGGGTCATTTATTTAGATTATTAGATATGTTCAATGTAAGCAAACCTCTACAAGTTTGCACTGCTGCTGGCTTTGTCTCTGGTACAATGAGGCATTTATTTTTATTATCATTTAAAAAAAGATTATGCTTGTTTTATACACAGTTCTATGTCGTTTTGACCTGTTAGAAAAAAAAAAAAAAACCAGCCACACAAATCCAGAGAAGAGCCCCCTCATGTATTTGAATTGAGTGGGCAATATTAGGAACACTTTTCTATAAAAGAGAAAATGTAGTATTATCAATTTGTATCAATTTCAACAATGCTATGCAAAATTTGAACAGAGTTGTTGTATTGGATTTTAATAGATTGTACACACTTATGAATTGTAAGTCTATATTGTTATGTTAAATATTACCTGACAAAGTGGCTTAAGTGGTTAAGTTCAAATTAAATAAGTTAAACTTTTTTGCTTGTTTTTCATAAATACTAAAAAAGTGCATGTCATTATAAGAGGTCAACCATTTTCAATATCAACCATTTTCGATATGAAACTTGACTATTGATACAAGGATGTTTATTTGTCACATACATAGAGCTACTTGTGTAAACATGTAGGTTGGATGCTCCACTTTATTGTGCATGGATGTGTGTGTGTGTGTTTGTCTGGAGATGTGTGTGCATATTACGAGGGGAGGGGTATATACATGGGATAGAGGAAGGTATGGAAAAAGTTGGCAAAACTAAGTATAAGTGAGAAGTATCAAATGTATATGTACTATATAAAAATGTATATGCACATATGTGGGAGAATGTGTGTGTGTGTGTGTTTATAGGAGAGAGGGATGATGGTGTGTATGTGTTTGAAGGGGATGCAGAGAATTTGTGATGTGTATGTGTCAGTGTGTGTGTGTGTGTGTGTGGGTGGGGCCATGGCATGGTGTAAGTATGTGTGTGGAATTAAGGCATTTTAAGTATAAGTGAAGAAGTAAGGGTGTGTGTGTGTGTTTGTAGGACAGAGAGATGGTGGTTTGAGTGAAGGGGATACAGAGTAATTGTGATACATGTGTGTGTGTGTGTGTGTGTGTGTGTATATGTGTTGGGGGGGGGGTGCAGGTAGAGGTGCAGATTGGAAGATGTGAGGGGGGGTGTTGGCTGTGGCTTAGTCCTGTGTATGTGTGTGTGGGGGGGAGGGGGTAGACATAGTGTAGTTGTAAGTTTGATTTCATGATTGATATGATTTCATTCACATGAAACACACAACATTTAAACCAAAATGCTTTAGGTATGTAAGTTTTCCTCATTGGAAGCCATCCTATTTGCTGCTATGTCAGAGAAATTGCAGACTGTTCTTTCAATGTTAATTCAAATGGTCAATGTATTCCTCAAAACTATGTTCTAGATGAGCAAATCTTTATCAATATATGAAAATTGTGAATTGTGGGAAATGCAATTAAAAAAATATATCTGGGGAAGGGCTCACATTTGGACCCCGCCAATATCTATACCATGGTTACGCCCTTGTCTGTAGGCCTATTTAATGCAGTGTAAGTCGTTTTGGATTCAAGTGTATACCATATGCTTAAAAATAAATGAATATGCAAAGAGAGAAACACTGAGATGATGTGACTCCAGATATCAAAATAAAAAAGGAGAAGCTCAAGAGAAGATAAAGAGGAGATGAAGATCAATGCTAATGGCGATCCTATAAACAGTCATGATGTCAGGACAGAAACAGAACTCAAATACTAAACAGCTCAACACACATGTACTAATTCTATTATAACTGCTAACACATTTTAGTCACATTAGTTTTTAAGGGCCACATGGTGTAATCATGACAATATGCTGCGATATAATAAAGACGTCTCCTGTAAAGAAATGTCTCACAATGACAGAAGCCACATATTAGTTTCACTTCCTCTAGCTTTTTTAGATGCAGCATTTGTAATTTCTTCCACATTCGAATGTTATTCCTCTAAATAAATGAATAGTTATTTTGAGTAGTCCAACATTTAAACCAAACATTCAGATGATAATATATTTTGTAATAATAAAAAAAGATGTATATATATGTATGTAGTTGTGCATTGGAACAGCACTGATCTTCTGATAGGTGTTTCTACAGTGAGACATTGGTATCATTTACAGCATTGGCTTCTGAGAAGTGTTTGTTCATGCTACCAAAACAATAGTTCTCAACCAGTGTGTTTGTTATACAAAGATTGCAACTGTAGAGAAGGAGCAACTACGGTGAAGAGTAACTATAGTGCTATTTCATTATGATCATTTTTGTACATGAGTACAAAAGATACCCCCCCCCTTACTAGGATATCACATGTTCATGACAATAGTGGTGACTTATAAAAGTAAAAGCTCAAAGCAGACGTTCAGAGCAGTGCAACCTAATTGAAGCAACAACTTCCAATAATCTCACATTAACCTTCATCTTATTAATGGAATTCATGGAGCATGGAATGAATAAACATAAAGAGAAGATGGACATCTATGCTAATGTACATTCTGTAAACTTCCATGATGTCAGGACAGAAACAGAGAACACAGGAAACACCAAACACTTGAACACTCAGGTACAGCGACTCATTTCATTATAACAACAACAACAACACATTTGCCACACATATATCAATTTAAATTATACGAGTGTGTGCTTTCCTGTAGCTCAAATAGTAGAGCATGGTGCTAGCAATGCCAAGACCATGGGTTCGACTCCCAGGAAAATCAAGAGATGATAAAAATGTAAAAACTGTAACTTGAATTTAATGTAAGTTGCTTTGGATAAAAAATCTGCTAAATGCATAAATGTAATGTAATATGAGTGTTTAATAATCTTCAGAAAGTGACTCTGTGAAGATCAGAAGCACCAAAGCAGCTGTAGTGTGTTTGGTTCTGCTTTGTGTTCTTCTGCTGACTGCAGTCATAGTGATGTGTGTCCACATCCATACAAACAACACAAACTACACACAAGAGACACACCAGCTAACCAACATCACCAACCTCACAGAAGAAAGACACCAGCTAGTAAATAATTGCATGCAGCTGATAAAAGAGAGAGATGAATTATTATCACGGAACCATGATCTGATTAAACAAACAGACCAATTACATCAGGAGAAAAATGAACTGTTGAAAAGTATTCATGGAATGGGTAATTATGAACTATATTACAACTAAAACAACCACTTATTAGTAGATCAGTGTGATGAGAATAAAGTGCTAATAGTTTAATTGTTTCTGTTTACAGATGGATGGATTTACTATCAATCTAATCTGTACTTCATTTCAACTGAGAAGAAGAGCTGGACTGAGAGCAGAAGATACTGTACAGAGAGAGGAGCAGATCTGACCATCATAAACAACAGAGAGGAACAAGTGAGTGAAACTAATTGTATAATGTTATCCATGGCAATAAAATTGTCATATTTTATCATAACTGTGCTATTTATTTAATTTATTAATTTTTTCTCAGGATTGTGTGAAGAAAATATCTGCTAATGTTCATGTCTGGATTGGTCTGACTGACAGTGATGTGGAGGGCAGATGGAAATGGGTTGATGGGATTACACTGAACTCTGGGTGAGAAATCACTGAACTGATTATTATTTAATACATTATTTATACTGTCAATATCATATCACACAGAAAGCAGCACTGAACATCTAATGCTGATCTTTTGTTACAGGTTCTGGGATCCTCGAGAACCCAATAGACACAGAGGAGAGAAATGTGCTCTGACTTATTCACCAGGATGGGCTGATTTTCCACGTAGTGATCTTTTTTCATGTATCTGTGAAAAGAGCATTTTAAAATAAGTCACCAAATTAACTGCAGGTTGATGTAATAAAATACATATGGGTACATTTTCCCCTAAGAACAGCTATATTTAAAGGAACTGCAACTACTAGAACACATTTTGTTATCTCTCTCTCCCTCCATACAAAGTAGAATAATTTACAACACCAAACAGTGAAGTGAAAGTGCAAATACATACTTTGAATGAAGGAAATCTTATTTTCTTTTTATTCAAGACTTTTATAATAGATCTAAAAGAAAAGGGTAAATACAGTAAATAAACTGCTTCAATGTTTGTTTTGAGCATTTATTACACTAATTATGAATTTCTTTTGAAAAAAGAGGGAATTTGTGAGATGAGAAGTAAATATATATATATTTGGAAGATGGAAGTATATATACAGGTGCATCTCAATAAATTAGAATGTCGTGGAAAAGTTCATTTATTTCAGTAATTCAACTCAAATTGTGAAACTCGTGTATTAAATACATTCAATGCACACAGACTGAAGTATTTTAAGTCTTTAGTTCTTTTAATTGTGATAATTTTGGCTCACATTTAACAAATACCCACCCATTCACAACAAATTAGAATATGGCAATCAGCTAATCAACTCAAAACACCTGCAAAGGTTTCCTGAGCCTTCAAAATGGTCTCGCAGCTTTATGAGGATTGTCAAGCAAAATCGATTCAAGAATTAGAGTGAACTTCACAAGGAATGGACTGAAGCTGGGGTCAAGGCATCAAGAGCACCACACACAGACGTGTCAAGGAATTTGGTTACAGTTGTTGTCAGATGCGTCTTACCTGGGCTAAGGAGAAGAAGAACTGGACTGTTGCCCAGTGGTCCAAAGTCCTCTTTTCAGACGAGAGCAAGTTTTGTATTTTATTTAGAAACCAAGATCCTAGAGTCTGGAGGAAGGGTGGTCATAGCCCAAGTTGCTTGAAGTCCAGTGTTAAGTTTCCACAGTCTGTGATGATTTGGGGAGCAATGTCATCTGCTGGTGTTGGTCAAGTCACCTTTATTTATATAACACTTTTTTATATAGCACTCAAATTCAGTTTGAATAGTATCTGTGCAATCAAGTCGGTGATATCGCTGGAAATTAAGTGTCCTCAACAAAGCAAACCAGAGGCGACAATGGCAAGGAACCAAAACTCCATCGGTGACAGAATGGAGAAAAAAACCTTGAGAGAAACCAGGCCCAGATTATCTAGGTGTCCTGGTCTCCACTGACGTTCAGAGCTGTAGAGGCTGTCTCTAGGTGATGATCCATCATCTGATCTGGATACGGACTGGATCTGGTGAATGCAGTGATCATCTGGGCTGAATAAGGACCGGATTGGGTGGCTACGGTGACCTCGGAATAATAAATAAAACGACAAATATTAGTGTAGATGTCAATCTTCTTACGATGTAACAAGTACATTGTGTTTCATGGGAAGTGTTCCCGGTTCCGGTTGACCTAAATAATTCAGCCTGTTGGTCCATTGTGTTTTTTGAAAACCAACGTCACTGCACCTGTTTAACATAAACATTTTGTTGCACTTCTTGCTTCCTTCTGCTGACCAGCTTTTTAAAGATGCTGATTTCATTTTCCAGTAGGATTTGGCACCTGCCCACACTGCCAAAAGCACCAAAAGTTGGTTAAATGACCTTGGTGTTGGTGTGCTTGACTGTGTCAGGAGTCCAGGCCCGGCGTCCCCCCTCTCACTGCCAGAGGGCGCCACCTCCCTTCCTCCTGGACTCATCAACTTCACTCCACACACCTGGTTACCATGGTCGCATCCTGGTCGAGGGCAGCCGGCAGCGAGTCCCCCGTTCCCTGCTCCTCCCCAAACATGGCGGATGGCAGCAGGCTTCGGCCTCCAGGCGAACGGGGCCGACTCCTCCACTCCCTCTCGGACGGCAGCCACCGCTCCTCGACCCAGGAGCACGGCAGCGAGTCTTCCGTCCCACCTGTTCTTCTTTTGCTCCAGCACCACCGCTTCGGGCAGCCACTGGCGGTCTCCGCTACTTCCTGCTGCCCGATCTCCTCAGCACCGCGATCCCCCTCAGCAGCGAGGGCTCTCTGACAGCGTGTCCCTCCTTCCTCCCGGGTTTCGGCACCAGTGTAACGAAGGTAGTAGCTACGGGAAGAAGGAGGCGGGAACCGGCGAACATTTAACATATTTTAATAATAAAATAAACAAACACAAACGAAAAGCGGCAGCCCCTCACGGACGACTGCCGCACACAAAACACAAACTAAAATTCCAGGCCTGGTCCTCTCTTATCTTCCACTGTCGCCACTCCTCATTTAACCCTTCCGAAGCTCCTCCGTGGGACTCGAGACCGGTGAGTGGCGCAGGTGTCGTTCATTACCATTTACTCCACCGGCCTCGCTCCGTTCCCACGGCTCTCGGCCCCGCCCCACTCGCCACAGATGCCTTAAAAGTATTGTATGGCCCCAGGAAACGGGCGATCGTCCCAGTCCGATTAGCTGACGGGTCCACGCTCTTTAAAGTCCGTCACAAGATTCTTGCCCGTTGGGCAAATCATTTTGAGAGTCTCTTTAACCACACCAACCCTGCTGACTTACATATACTGGATAATCTGCCAGACCTGCCACCAACCAAGCACCTGGACACGCCTCCACTTTACTCTGAACTTCGGCAAGCCATTGCAGGGCTGAAGAACAACAAATGCGCTGGACCCGACGGAATCCCTGCAGAGGTTTTTAAACATGGAGGTTACATCCTCACGTGCCGTCTGCACCTCCTGATCCAAAACATCTGGGAATATGGGACCCTCCCACAGGATTGGAAGGATGCTAACATCGTGGTCATTTACAAGCAGAAAGGAGACAGAGCAGTCTGCGGTAACAGCCGTGGGATATCTCTCCTCTCCATCGCAGGGAAAGTCCTGGCCAAGATCATGCTCAGTAGATTGGTTGAGCACATCTCGGAAGCTGTGCTTCCAGAAACTCAGTGTGGCTTCCGGAAGTCCAGATCCACAACAGACATGGTTTTTGTCCTGAGGCAGCTGATGGAGAAGAGCCGAGAACAGAACAAAGACCTTTATGTAGCCTTTATCAACCTCAGCAAAGCTTTTGACACCATCAACCGGGAGCTGCTCTGGAAAAAACTTTGTCCTTATGCTGTTCCCTTGACACGGAAATACACACCCGGATAAATAAAGCCTCATCATCTTTTGGTCGCCTACGCAGCAGGGTTTTTGAAAATCGTAACCTGAAGGTCAGTTCCAAGGTTGCTGTTTACAACGTGGTATGTCTCTCCACTCTGCTTTATGGGGCAGAGTCATTACCATCAGCACTTCACCAACCTAGAGGCGTTCCATATCCGCTGCCTACATAAGATCCTCAACTTGTCCTGGGAAGATCGAATCCCCCACACAGTCATCCTCAGCAGTACTGACTCAATTTGTATGGAAGCAGCAGTGGCCAAAAAACATCTACGTTGGCTAGGGCACACCATACGCATGCCTGAACATCGCCTGCCCCGCCTAGTCCTCTACAGTGAACTAATGGTGCAAGCGCCCGCTGGAGGGCAAAAGCGCTTTTAAGGACTACACCAGGGACCTCCTAAAACGAGCGAACATTCCCATCACGTATCTCGAATCTTTGGCACTTGACAGGTCAGGCTGGCAGGTCACCTGTGCCACTGCAGTTTCTCAAATACACCAAATCAACCAAGATCGACGATCCGAGAGATGCATCAAGAGACACCAGAGGGCGGCTGGTATCCCCTGGTGTCTGGTTTCCTGCTCCATCTGCGGAAGAGTGTGTGGCTCAAGGATCGGACTTGACGCCCACGTGAAATGGCACCAGCGCCAACGCCGCTGAACCCTCCCCCACCCACCCCCATCCCTGAGCAAGGCCATCATCGAACACGATGGACAGCTAAGAGTGATATATATATATATATATATATATATATATATATATACACACACACACACACACACACACATGTAGGAAATATATATTATTAGCAGTTTAATTATCATTGCTTTATATTCTGAAATGTTAAATAAATATTTCATTAAATGAATATAAATCATCAATTGGTTCATCAACAATTACCCCATTAGCTTCGGTCAGAAATCTTGGTGTAATCTTCGATGACCAGCTGACCTTCAAAGAGCACATTGCATAACTGCTCGATCTTGCAGGTTTGCACTGCACAACATCAGAAAGATTAGGCCCTTTCTGACAAAGCATGCTGCACAGCTTCTTGTCCAGGTCCTTGTCATTTCTAGACTGGACTACTGCAATGCTCTTCTGGCTGGACTTCCATCAAACACAATCAAACCACTACAAATGATTCAGAATGCAGCGGCACGACTGGTCTTAAACGAGCCCAAAAGAGCCCATAGTAGTAAATACCATACACCACCTGTCAAAATGATTGATTGACAGGTGGGCGGGGCTTCCCGTATAAGGCGGGACTTCCTGTATAAGGCGGGACTTCCTGTATAGGCGGGACTTCCTGTATAAGGCGGGACTTCCGGTATAATCAATCATGTTATAATGACAGTAGGTTTTGATGTTTTTGACAGGTGGTTTTGATGGTTTTGATGTTATTGACAGTAGGTTTTGATGATTTTGACAGCAGGTTTTGATGGTTTTGATGTTTTGACAGCAGGTTTTGATGGTTTTGATGTTTTGACAGCAGGTTTTGATGTTTTTGATGATTTTGACAGGTGGTTTTGATGGTTTTGATGTTTTGACAGCAGGTTTTGATGATTTTGACAGAAGGTTTTTGTTTTTGAAGGCTGTATAATAAATGACAGAAGGTTTTGTCTTTTGAAGACGCTGTTATCAGGAAATTCCCTCCCACCGCCGCATCCCATACCAGCATATCTGGGGCTGTGCTGTGAAAAACTGTGAAGTGCATCCCCCACAAACATCTGTTCTTTTTAAAACAAAAGATCAAGCCTACATCTCGCCTCTAACACTGGAGGCTAAAGTAAGGGAAAACTTCAAAACAATAAAGTCCGAGTATATCATTTATAAAAGAGTGCAAAAATAGACGACGTAAACCAAATAAGAGTCAAACAGCGTAATAGAAAACAATAAAGACAAAGAAAACTAGGATTCGAATGTGGATAAGCTAACAAAGGTTAATATTAAACAAGTTTTAATATAAAGAAAATGCGACGTATATACACGTAAAAATAAGCAATGTTTTTATTTTCCAGAAAGCGTTGTTTAAAATTAGGTAAAATACGGTGTAAGAAAACAAATAAAAATGAAGACAGGTTATTTAAACAACTAAGACAATATTAACATTAAATAATATAGAGTAACCTTACTTACTGTGGTATAAAATAAATATCAAGCCGTTAAAAAGATACGTTTGTCAGAAGTTTGTAATATTACAATTTAAAACTAGTTAGTTTGACAATGAAAATAAAAAAAATCTAACTTTTAAGAAGACAGAAGTTGTCACAAGAAAAGGTGGGAAACAAGGAAAAATAACAAACGTTGTCCAAAAAGAAGGTAATCTCAGAGACAAAAGATAAGTCTATCATAACTTAGCTGAAGGTAAAAGTTAAACAAAAGAAAAAGTCCCCGACCGGCGAGAAGTCCGCGCGTGTCCGTTTCAAACGCAGAATGGCGAGACAACCGGTTCCAGGCAGACCGCGCCTACGCCCCATCCCCTAGATCCGGACGAGGAGGGACCAAAACTGAGATTTAAAAGGATTTAATCCATGACTGTTTTTAAAACATTAAAGTTAATTTTAATAAGTCTTTTACATGTCTTAATTAAACCAGTCAACATCATTCACCTAAATCTTTTCACTTTAAAAAATAGTAGACCTATAGTTTTACTTTTAAACAAACAAGTCCTAGCCTCTGGGGAAAGTTTGTTTAACAACACATTTTACTTTATTTACTCTTTGCTTTTTGTCAATCTTACGATACGTTATAACAGCTAAAACACAGGTATACACATACAAATATTTAACAGGAATGAAACCAAATCAATAACTCTCTGATTTTCTTGCCATAAGACTTGTTATCATTTGAAATACGCTGCAGCATGTAAACGTTTTTTACATCACACGAGATGCAGATATTTCATCTCAAGCAATGCAACGGTTGAAGACGGTCGTGTCAATATCACATTTCACGCAGCCGAGATGCCAGTGAAGTTTTTAGTCAGACGATCAAAGCAACACCGTTGGATCAATTTATGACACAGTTTTGGAGGAAGCGAGAGGTGTAAACGCACACACATACGCACATGAGCGCTGGAACGGTTCACCGTCCGGTCATGGGATGCATGCCCTATTGAACCTCGTTTTATGACAAACATCTGCTGAATTAAAAAATTTGGTTAAGTTTTAGAAAATAAAGTACATTTAATAACAGAGTCATGTTTACAGAAGTGGTGAATGTGACTTCAAGTTGAAATTTAGGATGAAATGAGTCAGATAAATAATGAGATGATACACAAACTTAAATACATAAAGTTGTTTATTTTAATAAAAGCCTCTGATGTAGGAAATTGATGTTAAATTTGACTTGATTTAGTATCTAATTTTGTTATTTATTTTTTCACTCATATATTTTTACCCTCACATCTCGTCGCAAACATAAGCTTGTAAATGTAAACACTTACGCACACACACACACACACACACACACACACACACACACACAAACATGGACATAAACACCCTCTACGGTTAAATATTTAGACTTTTATGATGTCTCATACAAAACTTTTTACAAATAAATAACTTTCTTAGAATCACGCTGAATATATCTACAAGATGACGAAAAGTATGATTAAACAATGATATAACTATTGTTTAACAAATATCATTCTAACAAAATGTAAAACCTAAAACCATGAATCTCTAACCTAACTAATCTTTACAACAGACTTTCTTTCTCGCTTAATAAACTGTGTTATTAACCGTAAGGGGAGTTAAATGCAGCATGCTTTATTGCATTAAAATAAAAACAACAACCGCTCTATATAGGTTTATTCGACTGAGCTTTGATAAAATAACAATGTAAGAAACATGCAAATATTCGACAAGGTTTATCAAACTGGTGTGTCAGGTGATTTGCATTGTTGTACATATCTACTATACAGTTTTGTTAAGATGTTTAACATCTGTAAAAATAGTCTAAAAGTCATCTTTTAGCTTCCACATAGGAATTATGTCCACACTCAACGGTTTTGTGTAACAGAGTCCTGAGACAAATGAAAATAAAATGTGTGAAAGACTGATGACAGGAAGAGCGACAGACTAAATTTTAAAATCAGACTAAAGCTTCAGATTTATTAAAACAATCGAGCGTGTGCATTTTTCTCTTGAATAGGTATGTATGCAGTAACCAGTGTGTACACGAATATTTATAATACATAACCGCATAATTCAGTGATTCTATCAAATTAATTGTTCATTTTAAATACATTTTATTTAAAGTCAGATTTGATTTCTCTTCAAAACACAATAAAACTTTTTAAAAACGTTAACTTTCTTACGACTTTTTAATTCTGTCGAACAAAATGAATATAGGGTTATGTTTTTAGTTCGGGATGTTTGCACGTTAATCACATCATTAACCTAAAACATTTTTCATTCAAACTCTCTCTTGAGCGCACACGGCACACAACTGCCAACAACATCCTTAACTTGGTTTTATCATTCGGCTGTAGCTGAAACTCTATAACGCGTTCAATTTATGCATCATCGCAGCTATATATCCTGGAAGAGCTCCTTGAGCTGTTTAACTGTAGAAAATGTAAACAATGACGCGTAAAACTAGTTCGACAGACCGAGTGTACGCTCCTAAAACAGGCCTGGAACCATTTCGAACCATTCTAACACTAAGTGTGTCCGGGCTGAAAATGTGTTATAGTACAGCAGTAAAACACTGGACGTGCGAACGACCAAATAACTACAAGTCCTACTTAAATCTACAATGAAACTAGAAAATATACGTGTGACCTAACAGTGTTTAAAATACTGGACACGTGCAGTTAGATGAAGACACGCAGAGTTGGTTAACACAACGAAATATGTCGTGAAGCATACGTATAACATGACAAGCGTTCTGCAGGACTGACTGACTGACTTTTTTTCTTAAGATTTGATTTCAAGAACACACACACACACACACACACACACACAAAACCAAATCGTTACGCTATTTCACGAAATGACGGGATGGTCAATTTCGACATACACGTCAAGCCTGTTTACCATAAGCATGTTCTTCTTATACATTTTTAACAATTATTTTAACAAATATTTTCGTTTCCACAAAGATACAAACGTTGTCGTACAAATGTTGCAGGCCTTTCAGGTCAGCGAACTACAATACCCAGCATATACATCGGACTACAAACATGGTTGCCACGAATCCATACATATACAAAACGGTCTATACGCGACAGATCTCTAAATCGTCAGACTTTTGGTTATACGTACGTTCGGATACCCTATATAGAAAGACTCGTATTACCAACGCTTTTTTACAAAGTATACGCTTCTTTCGCCTTGCGATGTTACAAACCCCATTTTTGCGAGATCTACACGTCTGTAGAAATAATTAACAGGTCTTATAAAATCATTGATTTGACTTAACTTTAAAACACAATCCGCACGAACGATAAATCAGACGCTCTTAAAATCGATAGTGCACAAAACGTGTGTAAAAGGGCGGATGATCGCAGGAAAACAATTTAACAAAAACAATTTAAGGGTGCTACACACAGGTGAGTGGGCCTGCACAAGCCACCTGTAGTAACACACTCTCCTCTAGTCGCACTAGACACTTTCACACACTACTGTGTGTACATAATCCCACAAAAGACTGATTGTAATATATGACTGATATATGTATGTTTACAGGCCCGTACACATAAATCACCCTACACCGTTTCCCAGCCAGCTGCTTAAATGTCTCTCTTTTTGCACATGTACACTATTTGAGTCATCTACACAGTTGTGGAGTTTGTATTTTTAGTTTATTTATAGGTAACCATTTATATATATATAGCATCTGTATAGTCAAAGCTGACAGTAGGTTAGTTGTGTATAGGTTTATACTGTTTTACTTTGTGTTGTATATCTGTATTCATGTAGCACCGTGGTCCAGCGTGGCACGACATTTCGTCCCGCTGTATGTCCACAGATGTAGCGGGATGACAATAAAGATAGGGCATATGTCAAGATAGTGACATACACTTGACTTGGCGACACATTAACGTGATATTTCGGGGTCGTGTCTTACACAATTGTGTGTTACTTAACGTTTTTATGCCGTTTTCATATAAAATATAACAGTCTGTTACCAATTTAGATGTGTTTATTATGAAATCACACAAAGAACCACTGAAGAACGTACTGTTTGCTAACACGGAATTAATTAAAATAATACTCTGTGCTCATTTAACCGGTATATTTACAGTATGTTGAACGTAATACAGTTAAACAGGAGCATTGAAACATTAAAAACCTATTAAACAGTTGTTTCAATACAAACATAATTTATCAAATACTATTAAACTATTGAATTTTGGACACCTTAAAACACTTTATTCAATCAAAAACCTGTCCCAAAAGACAGACGGCCAAATCTTCAACGATATCTGAGACAGAGTTTATGCAAAAGACAAAATAATTATTCTTCGTCACAATAACATACCCGTTCCGATAAATTTGATAACCTTACTGTAGATTTTCTCAATATTCTTTATTCTAGTTATTGTTTTCCTCTTATTCATAAACCCACAAGAGTTAAATAAAATTCAACAGCTTACAAATTCTCTAAGCGAATACATAAAATCTGATGTTTTATATTCAGACTTGTCTGATCATTTTCTGATATATCGTTATTCTATAATTAGGGCTAACAGGACGGAACTCTCAAAAGAAATACGGCAAAATAACTGTTTTTATCGATCAATTAAATGACGGATCCTCTACATGACACCGGTTAAGACTAAACAAATGACTTTTATTTTGGGACGTCTTTCCGGTCTGCCTACGATACATGCGTTCAGAAGACAAACCACACGTGAAAAGCGGGTGTTTGTGTTTTTTCGGTTGCCTTTACAACTAGTAGGCCTACGCTTCAGACTTTTATAACTATTACACTTAAAGAGAACCATTTTCACAACAACAACAACGCGTACATGGATACGCATTTTCTTTTGCGTATGTCTCTAAACAACGGTTAGGTAAATGACTTGAGGTTGTTACGTCATTTTTACGGGAAAAGGTGGGACGGATTCATGTATTTTTATTCCGTCCACACCGATGCTCTGGCACCGAATGTCTTTTAGGCCTGACCCCAGAAAACAGACGTCTTAATATTTTGTTCTTCTTTTCATGAAAACAAGCGGCAGGTAGTTTTTGTCCTCAGCTGCGGTATAGCGCGACATCGCTTTTAACACGTCGTGAATTCCGATAGTTTGTTAGCAAACGCAGCTGTTTATTACTGAGATGTCACATCAGAGCCGCGTTCTAGTTTATATTTTTAAACTACTTATATGTTTAACTTAGTTGCATCTTTAACGGGCGCTACCGTTCTACGCCTCGTCACACCGTTGTGAGATACTATAAACAATAAAAATAAAATACGTAAACTCACGCTTTGTAAGCAGAACCGCTTTTACATGTTTCCGTGACTTTGTTAGCTCTTTCTGTTTGAATTTGTGTACCGCCGTTTTGCTATCCTTATCTTATTTTCCCCACCTAATTGTAATTGTTAGGCCTTGGCGTTATAGGCTTTTAAAAAACTAGGTCTCCTAGATTTTGGCGTCTCGTTAACGGGCCTTTTTGTTCTTATAAGTTAATAATTATGTCAATTGGTTGATTTAATAAAATATTGCTTTAAATCGCGTCTTCATTCGAGACATTTACGTTACATTATTACATTGTGGGGGATATGAGATACAAGATCGTTTGAAATTGATAACAAACAAAAAAAACTTATCTTAGGCGTGACCATTGTTTATGACTTCCTGGCAACGTCCACACAGGTTGAGGGCGGCCCAAATGCTAAAACCAAAGACGACCGGACTGACAAACTCATTTATAAGTTGTTTCGTATAAAAGTGGGTGCTACATTTAAATGTTTTAAATACATTTTTATGAAGTCAGAGAATATTACGTTGAGACAATCTTTTATTTCAACAACATTTGAGTATACATTAAATGTACAATTTAGTCAGAAAAGTCTAGCCAGAAAAGAAAATCTCTGCAGACAAACATGTTTTTTCTCAAATATAAAATCAATCAGCGATACAACAATTTCACACGTCATATAATCACAGTTTTTTACAATCAGCAAAACACATAGATCTGTGTTTTGAGATCTGTCCATATCATCTTCGTATTCAGACATCACGTCCAGCATTTTTCTAGCGGTTAGACAGGTTGACTCTCGGCTGATTAGAAACATAGTCAAATCATCCTTTCTTACAATTTCCATTTAAATCGTTCTTGAGATTTGTTTCACGCTTGGTATCACCCGACAATCATGATTTGATCGATGCCGCCAAAATGATCTTACGATCAGACCCATCATTTGTCCTCTGTAATATAGTTTAAACGTGGGATCTTCTTCTTTTACAAAACACGTTTTTTCCGTAACGCATCAGAACTCCAATCAGTAGCCATTAGCTTTTGTGCAACGTTTTTCCAAGAGATACATTTTGTCCCCTAACCGATATAGAGCGTTATCACCATTTCCTAGAATTTTGATTGACTGTTTTAATCCGTGACGGTTCTTAGGCATTTCACTTTCAGTTTCAATTTTCAGTTTATGGTTCAGATCCGCCAAAACGTCGTTAGTAGAACAATTGGAGAGCGCGTCAGGCTCAGACAAATTGGATTCTTGAAGTTGATTCTGTTGATCCATGTAGATAGCGTTTTGTTTTGACAAGGTCTTACAGCAGATCCGCTGCCTGTACCTTCAAACCCGCTAGCAATGTCGTAAATGAGTTTGTCAGTCCGGTCGCCTTTTGGTTTTAGCATTTGGGCCCGCCTCAACCTGTGTGACGTTGCCAGGAAGTCATAAACAATGGTCACGCCTAAGATAAGTTTTTTTGTTTGTTATCAATTTCAAACGATCTTGTATCTCATATCCCCACAATGTAATAATGTAACGTAAATGTCTCGAATGACGCGATTTAAAGCAATATTTTATTAAATCAACCAATTGACATAATTATTAACTTATAAGAACAAAAAGGCCCGTTAACGAGACGCCAAAATCTAGGAGACCTAGTTTTTTAAAAGCCTATAACGCCAAGGCCTAACAATTACAATTAGGTGGGGAAAATAAGATAAGGATAGCAAAAACGGCGGTACACAAATTCAAACAGAAAGAGCTAACAAAGTCACGGAAACATGTAAAACGGTTCTGCTTACAAAGCGTGAGTTTACGTATTTTATTTTTATTGTTTATAGTATCTCACAACGGTGTGACGAGGCGTAGAACGGTAGCGCCCGTTAAAGATGCAACTAAGTTAAACATATAAGTAGTTTAAAAATATAAACTAGAACGGCTCTGATGTGACATCTCAGTAATAAACAGCTGCATTTGCTAACAAACTATCGGAATTCACGACGTGTTAAAACGTGTCGCTATACCGCAGCTGAGGACAAAAACTACCTGCCGCTTGTTTTCATGAAAAGAAGAACAAAATATTAAGACGTCTGTTTTCTGGGGTCAGGCCTAAAAGACATTCGGTGCCAGAGCATCGTGTGGACGGAATAAAATACATGAATCCCACCTTTTCCCGTAAAATGACGTAACAACCTCAAGTCATTTACCTAACCGTTGTTTAGAGACATACATAAAAGAAAATGCGTATCCATGTACGTGTTGTTGTTGTTGTGAAAATGGTTCTCTTTAAGTGTAATAGTTATAAAAGTCTGAAGCGTAGGCCTACTAGTTGTAAAGGCAACCGAAAACACAAACACCCGCTTTTCACGTGGTTTGTCTTCTGAACGCATGTATCGAGGGCAGACCGGAAAGACGTCCCCAAAATAAAAGTCATTTGTTTAGTCTTAACCGTGTCATGTAGAGGATCCGTCATTTAATTGATCGATAAAACAGTTATTTTGCCGTATTTCTTTTGAGAGTTCCGTCCTGTTAGCCCTAATTATAGAATAACGATATATCAGAAAATGATCAGACAAGTCTGAATATAAAACATCAGATTTTATGTATTCGCTTAGAGAATTTGTAAGCTGTTGAATTTTATTTAACTCTTGTGGGTTTATGAATAAGAGGAAAACAATAACTAGAATAAAGAATATTGAGAAAATCTACAGTAAGGTTATCAAATTTATCGGAACGGGTATGTTATTGTGACGAAGAATAATTATTTTGTCTTTTGCATAAACTCTGTCTCAGATATCGTTGAAGATTTGGCCGTCTGTCTTTTGGGACAGGTTTTTGATTGAATAAAGTGTTTTAAGGTGTCCAAAATTCAATAGTTTAATAGTATTTGATAAATTATGTTTGTATTGAAACAACTGTTTAATAGGTTTTTAATGTTTCAATGCTCCTGTTTAACTGTATTACGTTCAACATACTGTAAATATACCGGTTAAATGAGCACAGAGTATTATTTTAATTAATTCCGTGTTAGCAAACAGTACGTTCTTCAGTGGTTCTTTGTGTGATTTCATAATAAACACATCTAAATTGGTAACAGACTGTTATATTTTATATGAAAAGGGCATAAAAACGTTAAGTAACACACAATTGTGTAAGACACGACCCCGAAATATCACGTTAATGTGTCGCCAAGTCAAGTGTATGTCACTATCTTGACATATGCCCTATCTTTATTGTCATCCCGCTACATCTGTGGACATACAGCGGGACGAAATGTCGTGCCACGCTGGACCACGGTGCTACATGAATACAGATATACAACACAAAGTAAAACAGTATAAACCTATACACAACTAACCTACTGTCAGCTTTGACTATACAGATGCTATATATATATAAATGGTTACCTATAAATAAACTAAAAATACAAACTCCACAACTGTGTAGATGACTCAAATAGTGTACATGTGCAAAAAGAGAGACATTTAAGCAGCTGGCTGGGAAACGGTGTAGGGTGATTTGCGGTGTACGGGCCTGTAAACATACATATATCAGTCATATATTACAATCAGTCTTTTGTGGGATTATGTACACACAGTAGTGTGTGAAAGTGTCTAGTGCGACTAGAGGAGAGTGTGTTACTACAGGTGGCTTGTGCAGGCCCACTCACCTGTGTGTAGCACCCTTAAATTGTTTTTGTTAAATTGTTTTCCTGCGATCATCCGCCCTTTTACACACGTTTTGTGCACTATCGATTTTAAGAGCGCCTGATTTATCGCTCGTGCGGATTGTGTTTTAAAGTTAAGTCAAATCAATGATTTTATAAGACCTGTTAATTATTTCTACAGATGTAGATCTAAAAAATGGGGTTTGTAACATCGCAAGGCAAAGAAGCGTATACTTTGTAAAAAGCGTTGGTAATACGAGTCTTTCTATATAGGGTATCCGAACGCACGATAAACCAAAAGTCTGACGATTTAGAGATCTGTCGCAGATAGACCGCTTTTGTATATGTATGGATTCGTGGCAACCATGTTTGTAGTCCGATGTATATGTTGGGTATTGTAGTTCGCTGACCTGAAAGGCCTGCAACATTTGTACGACAACGCTTTGTATCTTTGTGGAAACGAAAATATTTGTTAAAATAATTGTTAAAATGTATAAGAAGAACATGCTTATGGTAAACAGGCTTGACGTGTATGTCGAAATTGACCATCCCGTCATTTCGTGAAATAGCGAACGATTTGGTTTTGTGTGTGTGTGTGTGTGTGTGTGTGTGTGTGTGTGTGTGTGTGTTCTTGAAATCAAATCTTAAGAAAAAAGTCAGTCAGTCAGTCCTGCAGAACGCTTGTCATGTTATACGTATGCTTCATGACATATTTCGTTGTGTTAACCAACTCTGCATGTCTTCATCTAACTGCACGTGTCCAGTATTTTAAACACTGTTAGGTTACACGATATTTTCTAGTTTCATTGTAGATTTAAGTAGGACTTGTAGTTATTTGGTCGCCCAGTGTTTTACTGCTGTACTATAACACATTTTCAGCGGACACACTTAGTGTTAGAATGGTTCGAAATGGTTCCAGGCCTGTTTTAGGAGCGTACACTCAGTCTGTCGAACTAGTTTTACGCGTCATTGTTTACATTTTCTACAGTTAAACAGCTCAAGGAGCTCTTCCAGGATATATAGCTGCGATGATGCATAAATTGAACGCGTTATAGAGTTTCAGCTACAGCCGAATGATAAAACCAAGTTAAGGATGTTGTTGGCAGTTGTGTGCGTGTGCGCTCAAGAGAGAGTTTGAATGAAAAATGTTTTAGGTTAATGATGTGATTAACGTGCAAACATCCCTAACTAAAAACATAACCCTATTATTCATTTTGTTCACAGAATTAAAAAGTCGAAGAAAGTTAACGCTTTTAAAAGTTTTATTGTGTTTTGAAGAGAAATCAAATCTGACTTTAAATAAAATGTATTTAAAATGAACAATTAATTTGATAGAATCACTGAATTATGCGGTTATGTATAAATATTCGTGTACACACTGGTTACTGCATACATACCTATTCAAGAGAAAAATGCACACGCCGATTGTTTTAATAAATCTGAAGTTTAGTCTGATTTTAAAATTTAGTCTGTCGCCTTCCTGTCATCAGTCTTTCACACATTTTATTTTCATTTGTCTCAGGACTCTGTTACACAAAACCGTTGAGTGTGACATATTTCCTATGTGGAAGCTAAAACATCTTAACAAAACTGTATAGGCGAGATATGTACAACAATGCAAATCACCTGACACACCAGTTTGATAAACCTTGTCGAATATTTGCATGTTTCTTACATCAGTTATTTTATCAAAGCTCAGTCGAATAAACCTATATAGAGCGGTTGTTGTTTTTATTTTAATGCAATAAAGCATGCTGCATTTAACTCCTCACGGTTAATAACACAGTTTATTAAGCGAGAAAGAAAGTCTGTTGTAAAGATTAGTTAGGTTAGAGATTCATGGTTTTAGGTTTTACATTTTGTTAGAATGATATTTGTTAAACAATAGTTATATCATTGTTTAATCATACTTTTCGTCATCTTGTAGATATATTCAGCGTGATTCTAAGAAAGTTATTTATTTGTAAAAGTTTTGTATGAGACATCATAAAAGTCTAAATATTTAACCGTAGAGGGTGTTTATGTCCATGTGTGTGTGTGTGTGTGTGTGTGTGTGTGTGTGTGTGTGTGTGTGTGTGTGTGTGTGTGTGTGTGTAAATGTTTACATTTACAAGCTTATGTTTGCGATTTAGATGTGAGGGTAAAATATATATGAGTGAAAAATAAATAACAAAATTAGATACTAAATCAAGTCAAATTTAACATCAATTTCCTACATCAGAGGCTTTTATTAAAATAAACAACTTTATGTATTTAAGTTTGTGTATCATCTCATTATTTATCTGACTCATTTCATCCTAAATTTCAACTTGAAGTCACATTCACCACTTCTGTAAACATGACTCTGTTATTAAATGTACTTTATTTTCTAAAACTTAACCAAATTTTTAATTCAGCAGATGTTTGTCATAAAACGAGGTTCAATAGGGCATGCATCCCATGACCGGACGGTGAACTGCTCCAGCGCCGTGCGTATGTGCGCTACACCTCTGCGCTTCCTCCAAAACTGTGTCATAAATTGATCCAACGGTGTTGCTTTGATCGCCTGACTAAAAACTTCACTGGCATCTCGGCCGCGTGAAATGTGATATTGACACGACTGCCTCTTCAACTTCGCTTGCATTGCTTGAGATGAAATATCTGCATCTCGTGTGATGTAAAAAAAACGCTTACATGCTGCACGCCAGATTTCAAATGATAACAAGTCTTATGGCAAGAAAATCAGAGAGTTATTGATTTGGTTTCATTCCTGTTAAATATTTGTATGTGTATACCTGTGTTTTAGCTGTTATAACGCATCGTAAGATTGACAAAAAGCAAAGAGTAAATAAAGTAATGTGTTGTTAAACAAACTTTCCCCCAGAGGCTAGGACTTGTTTGTTTAAAAGTAAAACTATAGGTCTACTATTTTTTAAAGTGAAAAGATTTAGGTGAATGATGTTGACTGGTTTAATTAAGACATGTAAAAGACTTATTAAAATTAACTTTAATGTTTTAAAAACAGTCATGGATTAAATCCTTTTAAATCTCAGTTTTGGTCCCTCCTCGTCCGGATCTAGGGATGGGGCGAGGCGTCTGCCTGGAACCGTTGTCTCGCCATTCTGTGTTTGAAACGGACACGCTGGACTTCTCGCCGGTCGGGACTTTTTCTTTTGTTTAACTTTTACCTTCAGCTAAGTTATGATAGACTTATCTTTTGTCTCTGAGATTACCTTCTTTTGGACAACGCTTATTTTTCCTTGTTTCCCACCTTTTCTTGTGACAACTTCTGTCTTCTTAAAAGTTAGATTTTTTTATTTTCATTGTCAAACTAACTAGTTTTAAATTGTAATATTACAAACTTCTGACAAACGATCTTTTAACGGCTTGATATTTATTTTATACCACAGTAAGTAAGGTTACTCTATATTATTTAATGTTAATATTGTCTTAGTTGTTTAAATAACCTGTCTTCATTTTTATTTGTTTTCTTACACCGTATTTTACCTAATTTTAAACAACGCTTTCTGGAAAATAAAAACATTGCTTATTTTTACGTGTATATACGTCGCATTTTCTTTATATTAAAACTTGTTTAATATTAACCTTTGTTAGCTTATCCACATTCGAATCCTAGTTTTCTTTGTCTTTATTGTTTTCTATTACGCTGTTTGACTCTTATTTGGTTTACGCCGCCTATTTTGCACTCTTTATAAATGATATACTCTGACTTTATTGTTTTGAAGTTTTCCCTTACTTTAGCCTCCGGTGTTAGAGGCGAGATGTAGGCTTGATCTTTTGTTTTAAAAAGAACAGATGTTTGTGGGGGATGCACTTCACAGTTTTTCACAGCACAGCCCCAGATATGCTGGTATGGGATGCGGCGGGTGGGAGGGGAATTTCCTGATAACAGCGTCTTCAAAAGACAAAACCTTCTGTCATTTATTATACAGCCTTCAAATACAAAAACCTTCTGTCAAAATCATCAAAACCTGCTGTCAAAACATCAAAACCATCAAAACCACCTGTCAAAATCATCAAAAACATCAAAACCTGCTGTCAAAACATCAAAACCATCAAAACCTGCTGTCAAAACATCAAAACCATCAAAACCTGCTGTCAAAATCATCAAAACCTACTGTCAATAACATCAAAACCATCAAAACCACCTGTCAAAAACATCAAAACCTACTGTCATTATAACATGATTGATTATACCGGAAGTCCCGCCTTATACAGGAAGTCCCGCCTATACAGGAAGTCCCGCCTTATACCGGAAGTCCCGCCCCTATACCGGAAGTCCCGCCTTATACCGGAAGCCCCGCCCACCTGTCAATCAATCATTTTGACAGGTGGTGTATGGTATTTACTACTGCCCATGTTACACCTCTCTTTGTGACCTTGCACTGGCTACCAGTTGCAGCTCGCATCCAGTTCAAGACACTGATGCTTGCATATAGAACAACCACAGGCTCAGCACCCACCTACTTCCACTCACTATTACGAATTTACATCCCCTCCAGAAGTCTGAGATCTGCTAGTGAGCGACGCCTCGTGGTACCATCACAGAGAGGCTCAAAATCACTCTCCAGAACATTCTCTTTCACCGTTCCTGGCTGGTGGAATGATCTTCCCACCTCCATCCGGAATGCTGGATCCCTGTCAATTTTCAAGCAACAACTGAAAACTCATCTCTTTCAACTCTACTTGACTACTTAAAAAAAAAAAAAAAAATCTTTCACTTTTTCAAAATCTTCATCTTTTTATCTTTCTCTCCTTCCCTTGCTAGCTTGTACTTATTTGAACAATGCCTGAGACTTGGTGTTATTGGCACTTCCTCTGTATGTTTGCCTCTTCAAGATGAATCGCTTTATGTACTCCCCAATTGTAAGTCGCTTTGGATAAAAGCGTCTGCTAAATTATGGTGACATAATACTGCCACCCACATAATATTTTTTCCACTCAGTTATATAACGAGATCTTTTCTCGTTAAAACTTTGACATATTTTCTCGTAATAACGATATCTTTCTCGTTAAAACTTTGACATATTTCCTCGTTATAACGAGATCTTTTCTCGTTAAAAACGACATATTTTCTCGTAATAACGATATCTTTTCTCGTTAAAACGACACATTTTCTCGTTATAATGACATATTTTTCTTGTAATAAGGGCATCTTTTCTCCTTATAAGGACATATTTTTCTCATAATAACGACATATGTCATAACAATGATACGTTTTCTGTTATAATAGATATATGGTAGGGCTGAGCTGAGTGATTGTCTGCGCTGCTCAGTCTGACATAAACAAGGATCTGCACGCGGCTGAATTGAAATAGACTGTTTTAAATGTATTTAATGTAATGGTTTTAATTGTAGCAGCATGTTTATTAGGGTTAATCTCCAATACAACATTATCCAATAACAGCACTCAGACCCATGACTTGTTTAGGCTATATATGATCAGATCAAAACAGTTATTTTTGAATAATTGACTCTTGGAATTGGGCTTGGAATATTTATTTATTTGAATGACTGAAGTTTGATTTAACAACAAATCGAAATATGAACAATAATGGTAAAGGCATCCTGATGTCGTGGCCTCACTTTGTTGAGGGAACAACATCCATTCCTCGTTTAATGCATAAACAAACCTACTTGACCTTAGCAACCCGGGATTATCAGAGATGGATTCATTATTTTATTTTGAATTATTGTAGAAATTATTACATAATTAATTATTATATTGACCATAAGCTACCGGACTGTAGGCAATGACGCGCGATGTACACAGCATTCAAGTTTATCACGAATAGGCTAATGTTACATAAAGTACATAAAATAAAACAGTGCACACTATTTAAACTAAATAAAATAAAATACATCGTGTGTGTCAATTAACTGATCGTCTATTTATCATCATCATCATTATTATTAGCCTATTGTTATATTTTATATTAGTTTTTTCCCTTCATTTCGATCTCTTTACATAACGTTCTGACTAATTTTGTAAGTCTACTGTAAATGCTCGACATACTAAAGTTTGGATGTGACTGGAATTTCTAGACTATTGGAAATGCAGTTTAAAGGTTGAATTTAACATATATTATTTCTTTTCTGCGAATTAATAATAATTGATATTATTGCCTACTGCCTAGTTTTTCGTTGAGGAATTAATCATTCATAGTTTCATTTGTAAATGAAAACAACACACTCATTTATCATCATCAGGTATTGGCATAAATAGCCTACAATCATAAAGTATTGGCTTAATTGTCAGAAGTTTAAAGTTTTTGCTAAATATATGGTAGTAAGCAGAGCATGTGAGCAGAGCGGAGTGCCCAAAATGCCCCTTTGGTAAGTTGCTAGTTCCAGAATCTGTGGAATAGGCAGAGCAATAGTTTGTCTTAAGATAATGTTTCTAAAACCAAATTCTAAAATCCTGTAAAGATTGACAGACTTTTTATAGAACGCATTTCCCCTCAGTTTTGGTCTATTTTAATTTTAGAAAGTGTGTTTCTTTTATTTACGCCACAAAATAATTATTTGTTCGGTGCATTTCATCTTGTGTGTGTGTTTTGAATATGAAGCGTTGTTTTAATGGAAAAGTATACTTTTTCAGTTATTTAACTTTTTACAAAAGTTTTCCAAGTGGCTTCAAAAACAAGACACGTTTTTAAATTAAGAATTGTAATTTTATACATTTAAATTAGGGATGTTCATTTTGGTTATTTTTCCTAACCGTTAACTGACAAGAATATTTGAAATTAGAACTGAATTAAATTATAAAGAATAAGTGTCCGTGACCCGTTAAAAATACTAACATTTGTTTTTGGGGAATTAATTTTACATGCGCAAAAAAACAGCAGACAACAGAACATGAGGATTCACCTGATCATATCATATTACATCACGCACCTGCAGCACTTCTGCAAGCAGAGAACAATAAAGCCAGGCGCTATATATTACAACGAATAAATAGGCCTATGCTAGAAATATATTTTCACTTAAATAATAATTTAAGAAAACGAAAGAAATACTGTGCAACAACCAGCTTACTCTAAAAAAAGTCCTGGGTTATTTTTTTAACCCAAATGCTGGGTTGAGACTCGTTTTTTTGGGGGTTATTTGTTCAGTGTTTGGGTAGTTTGTGTACATTTTATTTTATTGATAAAATTGTTTCTGTGCAGTATATCATTCAAATTTATGCAGAGCAACATACAGGCAGGGGGTGTGAATCAATAAACGAATGTTGCTGGTGTTGCATCTGTCTTATTGCATGATGAAGATTCTGATGCTTTGCATAAAATAAACGATTATATTTATAAAGTTACAGAACACAAATACTTTGGATGTTAAAATATGTCCTCAGAGCTGTTGACTGTTTGTTGTTGAGCAGGTAATGAAGGCAATCGCAGTTCATTTCGTCCATGAGTGAAGCACAGGGCAGCAGTCTGATCCGTGATCAGTTCCCGCCGAACACGACTCCAGCGCGGCGCGAGAGCCAGCGCTGTTACGGTGGAAACAGAATTACAGAGCGGTCCATTTACTCGTGAATTACGTCTGTTTAATGTTTAATCTTTACTTCTAATGTTTATTAAACGAGATTAAATAGGCAATGTGTAGGCCTATAGCAAACAAGCAAATGAGAAATAAAGGAAGTTATCACCTAAACCAGTGCTTCTGGAGTATTTTACAAAAGTTTAGAGGATTTAAATGAATCTGTAAATATTATTTCATGCATAAAGTAAAGAAAAAGCTAATATTATAATAAAAAAGAATATTAGCTGGGTTAAATCAACCATTTATGATGGGTTAAATAAACAACCCAATTTACTGGGTAAAATGAACCCCAAATGTATTCTTTTACCCAGCCCAAATTGGGTTGCTTTTAACCCAGTGTTTTTTAGAGTGTGCAGAGTTTGTTCATTATTGTGCTGCGCGAAATTAAATCAGACGGCAGAAAGCTGCATTCTATTCTTTTGTCTTATTTTACAAAAAATTCAGAATGAAATAATAAAATGCGACTTATAGGTGAATTTTTTTCTCTCTCTCTCTCTGGCTCTCTCTAAAAAAACGTGTTTTTTATATGCATAGCTTATTTTAACCATGCAGCAAACCTTTTAACATATTTTAATAAATTACTAAAAATAAATAAATAAGTGACTTTAAACCGTTTAACTGATTGTATTAATCGGTCAAAATTCTCATCAGTCGGTTAACGGTTAATGAACATCCCTAATTAAAACAATTTCACCCTGAAACATAACCGTTTAATTGAGACATTTATTCAATAATTTGACTATAAACAGGAAAAAATAAATAGGCCTAACGTTACTGGAGACATTTAATGTGAGCGCGTGATCTGAGCGGGATTTGGTTTACCGGTGAGCGTGAGCGGAACATAAGCGGAGTGTTTGATTTGGCCGTGAACGACTGAGCGGTGAGCACACACACAGAGCGAAATATTGAGCGGAGCGTTCCCTCACATGCTCTGGTACAAAACGTTAATTAGTTAAAGCGATACACGAATTTTCATGGGAAAGTAATAAAATATTATATTATATGAAAAAGAAATAGGCCTATAGCCCTAACAAATTAATATAACCTAATAATAATAATAATACAAATATTAAATCAAATGTTTAATGTTAATAAAAACAGTTTTATCCATCTCTGATAGTCCCGGGTTGCTGTGGACATGCAAGTTTGTTTAAACCTGTTGACCACGAGACACATATGTCTTTCCCTCAACATAACATCTCGAGGCCACGACATAATATCACGTCCCCAGAAGTTAATATGATGTTACCGCGAATTAACATCTCTGGCTACTGCATATCATCACGTTCACACGGCTTCATATGTCTTGGCCACCGAGGATGGCCGCTCCCGGGCACCTATATTTGTGTGTGGGCAGCCCTAAAAAAATCTATGTTTTAACTCAGCCTGTCTTTACTGTCTATCCCATCACGCAGAATAAGAGTCCATCTATGTACCGCTCTGCAATAGTCACAATAACGTTTCATATATTCTGGATGTTGCTTTAGCTCATACAGCACACCACTGTTCTTCTCAACTCGGCGACACCGACGCGATCCCTTACATTGTGATAACCGAGGAAAGCAATATAAATGTCTGCTTTATTTTATATACTTCCACAATAAGAACAACCTTTTACGAATTGCTTTTGTAAAATACCAGCGTGCGCTTTCTGGCGCGCCTTATGTCTAAAGGTCTACTTAAATAAAACAATCGAAAACAAGTTTGTGTTTATTTAATTCGTATAGCCTAAATCCAGCAAGAGATACTGTACTTTCATCTGTACTATTGTGCTCAGTGCTCACACCCAGCGCAGCGAAGACTGATCCTTCAGTAAAGCAAAGCCTGCAATTTAACCCATAAGAAGAACGTGATGCGATGATTCAGCTAAAGATCATTTAATAATATAAAATCATTAATACATAATTAATATATAATCAGACTAAAGCAGCTATCAAGACCGCCCACACATGTGAAACAAATATTAAAACAGCTAATTTGTTTAGGCTACTCACGAACAAAAATAGGCCTACAAAAAAACTAGCTTAATTTGTTTGCCCGTTTTCAAACAGAACGAAATAATAATAATTATTTTTATTATTATTATTATTATTAACCTATTAGAAAATATCTTTATTTATCTTTGTTCATATTTCGATTTGTTGTTAAATCAAACTTCAGTCATTCAAATAAATACATATTCCAAGCCAATTATTCAAAAATAACTGTTTTGATCTGATCATATATAGCCTAAACAAGTCATGGGTCTGAGTGCTGTTATTGGATAATGTTGTATTGGAGATTAATCCTAATAAACATGCTGCTATAATTAAAACCATCACATTAAATACATTTAAAACAGTGTATTTCAATTCAGCAGCGTGCAGATCCTCGTTTATGACAGATTGAGCAGCGCAGACAATCACTCAGCTCGCTCACATAGGCTAATGTAGCATCTATCATAACGGAAAACGTATTGTCGTTATGACATATGTTGTTATTATGAGAAAAATATGTCGTTATGAGAAAAGATGTCGTTATTACAAGAAAAAGATGTAGTTATAACGAGAAAATATGTCTTTTTAACGAGAAAGGATCTCGTTATTACGAGAAAATATACATTGTATAAAAAAACAACAAGTTGAGAGAATTTTAAAATCTGCTGAAGCTGGTTGCATTGACCTTTCTCGTTAAAATCTCGTTAAAACTAATGATATTTAATGGAAATATAGTCCAAGAGTTGTAATAATAACTCATATATGGATAAAAATGTTTATTTCCAGCATACCAAGTCGCACTGACTGGCGTTGTTCATTGGTCAGGCTCCTCCATGTGTGTGTGTGTTTGTGTGCGTGCTTGCGCGCGCGCATTTGGATGGGTTAAATGCAGAGCACAAATTCCGAGTATGGGCACCACACTTGGAATTATTTCACTTCACTTTCACTAAATTAGTTTATGCCTGGCTGCGCAAATCATTTTACTCCAGTCTGTTTTCTGAATGAGGGACAATTCAAGGCAGGTTTTGTTAAAAAGTTAAAACTCAAGGATGATCACTTCCACAGAAGAGAGAGGTGGGGTGAGCAGTGATCATTAGCATGTAAAGAGATATGCACTGAAACGAGTCACTGTGAACAGAGCTGATTTTGACAAGGTAAAAAGGTGTTGTTTTACACGACCACTGAGACCATTTCAAGAAGACTTTAAAGAATCATACCACCTTGTGTAAAATGGGCATCCAATGTCCCCTTTGAAGAACAACCACCATAAAATCAGACTTACTTTACAATCATGCTGAGGATAAATACAGATTTGCAATCATAACAAGAAATACACTATAACTATGAAACTGTTTTTGAAATCAAATCTTTGCATAGATACGACAGGCAACGCTGGATCTAACAATGCCTTACAAAAAAAAGAGTTAATCGTAAAAAAAATAAAGCACGTACATAAACCCATATAAGAAATATAAGAGTTATGTCATAAACTTCTAAAACATTGGTGTTTCATATTTTAGAGCAGTCACTGTTATTTATGAAATAAATCAATGAAGTCTATGTGGGAGTGTGTGTGAAAAAAATCAGATGTAATCCCCTTTATAATCCTTAACATTTTCATAAATAACTGTAATTTAATTACACGTTTTTTCTCAGTAACTGTAACTGATTACAATTACTTGTATTTTGTAATTAAATTACGTAATTCCGTTACATGTAACTAGTTACTCCCCAACACTGTATATAATCCACACTCAGAGTGTAAAAAAGTAACACTGAGTCAGGTTAATGAGATAATTAGTTTAGTAATTGAGTGATGATTGAGCATTAGTGATGAACACCTGCTGTTAACAAACTGAATCACTGAAAGAAAGGAAACAAGAACAGAAAAAAGAGACGAGAAGAGAAACACAAGAACTACAACTGACTTCAGCCACAGCCTTGAAATCAACACAAGATAAAAGAAGACATGAAATCTCTGAAGATCTCGGCAGAGGATGATGAAACTACTCCACAAACAGCATCACCAGCTTCACTCATTACTCACCAGATTGATTTTAGATGTTAATGTGTTAGTTTTGTTTGAATTATAATTATCGAGGTCAGTGTTTGCTTTAGTTGGGCTCTTGACCCTTGACTTAAAACATTACAATTATTTCTGCTGCCATAACTGTGTGTTTGTTTAGACATGTTAGTTATGGCCAAATAAATGTAAAAAGTGAACAGAAAATGTGATCAGGAGTTGGTTACGTTTCGATAAAGACATAATCAGCGTATGGTGGCTTGAGTAACTTATTTAATTTCAAGTGTAGTCACTGTTAAATGTATTAGTTAATTTTGTTCTTGATCTTATGATATGCATAGTTTAAGCTCTGACAGTTTTAAGATTAATCTTTTTAATTAAACTTTTACTTTCCTTTATCAAACACACTCAGAATCAGCGAATGAATCTCAACAATAGTGACAATCAACATGAAGCTCCATGTTGCAGTGCATTCTGGGAGCACACATCAAAACTCATCCATGGCTCCCAGCATGCAATGCGACATGATACATTTTACAGCTGTCTCAGTATTTTCTTTTATTCTTACTATTTACTTTTGTTTTGCTATTTTGTTGTGACTTTTAGTAGTGTTTTGTGATGTTCACAGATTATCTGTTTATCTGAATATGTTGATTGTCACCGTTGTTGAGATTCATTCGCTGATTCTCGATGTCTGTATGATAATGCAGACTCAAGTTTCTTATGCTGATTTACTTTTAAAAGTCTTTCAGATTAATCTTAAAACTGTTAGATCAAGCATTATATTTCATGTGAACAAAAACAACAATTTTAACCAATCAATGACTGCTCTGAATTATATCACTTATGAAAGTCACAAAATGCTGATGATTGCTTTATTGAAACATAACCATCAACACCTGATTGTCATAACTAACATGTCTAAATAAACACAGTTAAGGCAGAAAAATAATTGTAATGTTTTAAGTCAAGGGTCAACCTCCAAAATACTTTAATGAAAGACAATTTTACTAAAGATTGATTAGTGTGCACGAGAAATGTTTGATTTTGTGATCCATGAGGATTGAGCTGCAAACGAAGAACAAAAGAGGTCAAAGGTCACCTCAGAGGTCACAGATCATCAAATATATTTCTATAAAAAGTGTTATATCAGCACATGACAACAGAATAAATGAGAACTATAGGATATAACGTCAAACTGAATTATGTCTATTGAAAATGAGAGGACAAAACTTCATCTGGTTATGAAAAGTACATTGTTCTTCAAGCAATGACATAATTTCAAAATGATTTTGTGTAAAAGTGTTTTTTATTCCTTTAAAAAAATACAATTAAAAATTACTTACACTAAATGAGTGAGTGTGTCATCATCTGCAGTGTTTCTGCTGTCAGTGTGTTGAAGTGTTGTTTCTGGAGTTTGTGTTCACTCGAGTGGAATAGAGGTTTTTGTTCGACCGCTTCATTAGAATATATATATATATATATATTTACTAAATATATGTGAAATGTCATAAACATCCATAATAATAAACCAAGAATCAGTCATTCTGACATTAATTGTGTAAGACTGTAAATCTTTCAGTGGGTTAAATAGAAATCATCACCTCCAGACAGAAGAAGTGACTGAATGCAGTCTGTTCAGTTTGATTGACAGGAATCATATTTTACACCTACAACATGATAATCATATTAAAACACTGACTTGTTTTCTTCAGGAATATAATATTTCTGTTATAATGATATTGTGTGATTAGTGTTTGTGTTGATCAGTGTTGTGTGTGATTGTGTTGTAGAGCAGCTGCAGTATCTCTCAGCTGTATCAGTGCAGTCACTGTGACTCTGACTGACGGAGGTTTTTGTACGACTCTTTATCACTGTGTGAACACACCACCACTGTGATTACTCAGACAGTAATAATCTCCCATATCTTCAGTCTGGACTCCACTGATGGTCAAAGTGAAATCACTGTTAGATCCACTGCCACTGAATCTAGATGGAGTTCCAGCGTTACGGCTTGATGTCACATATATGCGGAGTTTAGGAGCTTCTCCAGGTTTCTGCTGATACCAGGCTAAGTAGCTGCCATATATTCCTACATCTATATTACACTCTATTGTAGCTGTTTGACCGAGCTGGACAGTTTTAACTTTAGGTTGAGTTAGAGTGACTCCTCTGGATTCTGAATAAAATAAAATAAAGTCAGTTTATCAATAAATCAAATTTATAGCAGAATATTGATAGCCTATATTAAAATGGTAATAAACAGCAATATCTTATTATTAATATCAAAGCGTAATATTCCACCTTGAATAAGTACTGCAACGGTCCAGATGAGGATGATGATGTTGTTCATTGTAGTTGTTTTGTCTTGTGTGATGATGAAGATTGTGTTCTGCTCTCAGTCATGAAGTGTTAAACACACAGCACTATAAACACTCAGAGCACTGAAGCGTGTGCTGACGATGCAAACAAGTGGGCAGGATTTACAACAGATTATTTAAGTAGATGTCGTTACAACTGTTACATGTACGGTACTTACTATAACAACAGTAGATTATGCATAATTTCAAGTAATTAAACCAAAACCCTAACCATAATCCCAAAGTAAGTTTAATGTAATTATTATTACTGCAACAACATCACTTTTAAATAAAGTATAGCATAACAAAATAATAACTTTACACTGAATGCAGCACGACACAAAAACCTTTTTATAATCACCCTCTTCAGAAATATTTATTACCCATGATTCATTTATTATATTCATTTATATTATATTATATTCACGATGGAGGACCACCATTATGTAGAATAAAGCAACTATTTCTAAACCTTATAACAAATAACAAGATGAAATACACATCCACACAATGATAAATTGATTTCAACTGAATAAACTTAAAACAAGATTGCACAATTAATATAGATTAATGTCTGAAATCAATATTGATTCAGTGGTGAGTCATGTTGTTATGTGAGAGAATACATTTTTATGTTTGAAAAACATTTGACAAAAGCGATATTATTGAGTGTTTGTGCTGTCAGTGTGTTGAAGTGTTGTTTCTGGAGTTTGTGTTCACTCGAGTGGAATAGAGGTTTTTGTTCGACCGCTTCATTAGATTGTGTCACTGTGGTACACTTTCGGTGGAGGAACTAAACTGCTGCTCGGTAAGTCTCTATTTTAATTCTCCACTGCAAACATACAAATTAGATTGTGTACAATTATTATTATTATTATTTTAATTGAACCAGAAATAAAATCTAACACTTATATTTTTGTAACACTGAACAATAATGTTTCAGTTGTTAATATTAGTTAACCACATTAGTTAACGTGAACTAACAATGAAAAACTATTGTAATTAATCTCAGTTAATTGCATATTAATTGCAGCATTTACTAATACAGTATTAAAATCCAAAGTTTTATCTGCTAATATTAATGGACCTGAGTTATCATGAACTAATAATGAATAATTGGACCTTTATTAATCAATGATAACTAAGATTCATAAATATTTTTAAAAGTATTTCTCATTGTTGGTTAATATTAATTAACACAATAATTAACGTTACCTTATTAACATTATTGCAAAGTGTTACACATTTTCTAAATATAGTTTTACAGTAAATATTTAATCTAAAATATTGTGACGTTTAGATATTCAGAATAACTGAATTATTCACTTTTTTATAACGTGGCTCACTCTTGATTTTATTAGTTTATCACAAGTATATTATTCATAAAAATGTAATGAAAAATATATATTTTAAATTGTAAATGGAGCTACTTTCTATGGATCAATAAATGGTTTTGAATCTGTTTTGCTCGTGTTGTGCTTATAATTCAGTGCAATTCATACAAGCACAGTTTATACAAAATATAACACAGTTGATTAATTTCTAATTCCAGTGAAATCATTTGTAGTCACACAATCTCTGTTTGAAATTAAGTTTTGAGTTGAATATCTCACCTAACTAAAATGCAAAGTCATTATTTAGAGATATAAAACTACTGGAGTTAAAGCAGTAAATATCTTAATATGTTTAGGTTCTTTTATGAGGTTTCATTGAAATGTATGAAGTGTTTGTGTTTTCTGTGTGTTTGTGAATGTGTTGTGTTTGTCTCCTGCAGCTGGTCCCACAGTGAAGCCCTCAGTGTCTCTGCTGCCGCCCTCTTCTCTGCAGATCTCTGGAGACTCAGCCGCACTGCTCTGTCTGCTCAGCTCTTACTCTCCACAGGGGGCGCTGGTGAGCTGGACACTGGACGGCTCAGAGGTCACCGAGGGGGTTGTGACCAGCGCAGAGAGCGAGCAGGACGGCCGCTACAGCCGCAGTAGCGTCCTGACCCTCAGCAAAGCACGCTGGGAAGCGGGAGAGCTGTACGTCTGCAGAGTAACACATGCTGAAGCTCCTCATGAGGTCTCGCTCCACAAGAGTCTCTGTTAGTCGTCAGTGCTGATGTTTCTCCAGTGAGCGCTGCTCTCTCCTGAAGATGAGTCGTATCTGAGTGTCCTGTGTCAGGCAGGATTCACATGAGTCTAGTGCTGCAGCTGTAGTCATTTACAACTCAATACTGAAAGAGAGCTCTAGTGTCAAAGCACTGGCTGATCTTTCAATCTGCTGTGTTTGCTGCAACATTCAATAAAGCTTCTCAACAAACTCCATTTGTGTCTGACAACATCATTCAACTAACAGATGACGATGCATGTAGTGTTTGTTCAGGTGTTTTCAGTAAATGTAGTCAAATAAAGCTCTTGGGGTTTGAACATGGTCTCTGGAGACAGAGCTGCTCTATTCTGAGAGGATCACAATCACTCCACCCTGACAATGCAAATGATTTTCAGCCCACACTCCCAGAGTCACTGTTTGATTGGTTACATGATCTGGACTGAAACACACCAGTTTCACTTCTGCTGTAGTCCAGCAGCCCAGGTGAAAAGGAAATATATTGAAATTATGCTATACTAAATGCATATTACATTTATTATTTTTAAACAATAAATATATTAAGCATATTTCAAGATATGCTTAAGATCAAGTTTAAGCTATTTACAATATATTTAATTGTGTTAAACTGTATTTCTTCACAATCCATGTAAAATATTTGGTCTCACTTTATATTAGGAGGCCTTATCTATTATGTACTTGCACCCAAAATTAATAATTTGATATAATGCACTTATTGTTTACACATACAGCAAAGCGAAAATTTAACAATAGAGTTAAATTTAACACTTTGTTAGTGTATATATGGATACCACCACAAGTATTAATGTAACACTATTACAGTTCGAAAACAACAATGCAATAAGTGTTTTAAACTCCAAACTGTTGTAAAATGTTAAATGTTGAGGATTAAAAAAAAAAGGCTAAACAAAACCCTTCAAAGCCACATTTCAACTGTTTATTTAACAACAAAGCACATGCGGTTTCAGTGCTCTACAAAATGCAACAATCTGTAACAACATACAAGAACGAATCGGAGTCATATGACATCTGAAGGTCAAAGGGTTTGGGATGCTGCAGTTCATGTTGCTTCACAATACAAAAATGATCAAGATCATCAACCTGAAATGCATGCAGATGCTCAATAAAAACGGCCTCCATTTGCATCAAGAGAAAATTTATTTCTTCCTTTCTTAGGATAATTACAACTACTTTACAAAACAATGGCATTTCATCCACCACATCAATACAAACAACAGATCCACACCGATATTCAATTCCACTGCATCTTACCCATGCAGTATGAAGTACTGTATCAGAGCTTCTATTTTTCCGGGAATCATATCTTACTCCTAAATGCACCTCCAGAGGTTGTACAACTCCCCATTGTTCGCAAAAATATTTTTTCCATTTGCTATTGGTGTTCAGATCAGAAAAAGGATTCTTTAAATTCGCAAGCACATTTTCTACATTACACTCTGGCACTACATTCAAGATCTGATTTTTGAAAGATGTATGAACCTCATTTAAACATTCTTCCATACTTTCAACAACAGACAAAATAACATTGTTTGAAACACCACTTCCCTGCAACTTTGCAATAACAGAAGCGCACATTTTTTTGACACAGAACAGTCAGTGTTACTCAAATCTTCATGTGTGCCACTGTTTGGTCCACTCATAGGCAGAGCCGGCATACCTACAGATGACAGTTGAATCTGATATTTCATCAGAGCAACTCGGAAGTTCAGTGTCACTAGTGTCACTGTGAAAACGTTTAAGATGTCGTCTGAAACCACAGTAACTTTTAAACTCCAAAGAACAACCATCCTGTGCACACAACAAATTCAACTTTTTGCCAGGATATAAACCATGGGACAGTTTGAGATGTCGAATCAAGTATGCTCTTGAATGATGAAGTGTCCGGCAAACGTAACACCTATACATCATTCAGCAACCAAAGACAGCGGTCTGGATGAAGTTATACATGCTGCGAAGTGCTTCATCGTAATTTAAACTAAAAACGAAGTGGACCTTGAAAAGCTCATCAAACGCTGCAAGTGATGTGGTTCCTTGGCACAAGATGAGTTTTTTATCCATGATGATGTAGTAGCTGCTGATAGCTCGTCTGCTGGTTCCTGATGCAAGAAGATACGGCTGCCGACGTTCATCTGCATCCAAGTGCTCTTCAAGACTCCGGCATGACTGAAAGAAATGTATGGAAAAAGAATTGCAATCACATTAAGAATGTCAATTTCTACAAATTCCCATGATCGATCGTCAATAAAATTAACGATCAATTACTTGATTAATCATTAACTATAATAATGCTAGATGTGTCACATTAGTGGTACATCGTCACCGGCATGACAGGATGTGCAAATGACACTAAAAACGCAAATATCCTCACCCAAAGAAAATGTTTTTACTGTAAATAGATTTACTTAATATACTTAATGTTGAGAGACTAACTAGACAAGCGAACATCTAGTTTTATTCAATGGAACGTAAACTGCACCGACACAGTAGTCTACGTAATGCAAGAAAGTCATACTGCAAGACAAGAATTTGTGGTTAAAAAGTATATTCATTTCTGTATTTTTAGAAAATTATAATTTCGCTTATTCCCCGGCTTGGATCGTGTAGAGCCCTCTGAAGCTGCACTGAAACTAAATCTGTTGATCTCATCTATATAGAGAAAAATCCTGGAATGTTTTCCTCAAAAACCTTCATTTATTCTTGACTAAAGAAAAGAATAAACATCCTGGATGACATTGGGTTAGTACATTTTCGTTCTGGAGAGAACTAATCCTTTAATGACGTCCATGCTTAATCAATTTAAAGGATTATCGACAATTAATCAATTGTTGATTAATCATTTGCATCCCTAAATCAAATACTTGAATATATTCAGTTCAGTGATTTATGGAGTTTAGAGTATGTACAAATTCATGAAATCATAACACACCTTATGAAAATCTACGAGGTGATCCACGGCTTGACGTGCACTGATCTTAGTAGTCCTCTTTCTCCCAGCTGGTTGAGGTGACAGGATGTGCAACAACAGAAGTAAAGTGGACATATCACTGTCCCAACCTGCAAAATGAATCGATTCAACTACTAAAAACTAGTATGTCATACAAATTTAATCAAATCGACAAAAAATAATAATAAATACATTATGCAAATATATATAATACATAAATACTTTTCAAGATGTCTTCACAGGATTCCCCTTGCTCCTCTCTGGCTGATTGTAAAAGCTGTTCCAGATACGATGTCGATGCAAGCATTGATGCCTCCTTTATCAACTTCGGTTTGTATGATGGCCACCTTTCTAGAAGACTAGCAGACGTTTCAGGTCCAAAGAGAAGGCTGAAGTCTTGAAGAATCTAAAACATTGGGGAGAAAAAAAAAAGCAAGCAAGGAGCAGAACATTATTTAAGGGAGAGTTCACCCAAAATGAAAATTACCACCCTGATGTCATTCTTTGAAACACAAAATATATTTTTAATACTCACTCTCTCGGCTTCATGAAATGCAAATACAATGAAAATCAACAGCTACCAACACTTTGAAACTCCAAAACGTAAAGGTAGCATGATATTAATTCATACAATTCAAATATTTTATTCCAAGTCTTTTGAAGTGAGAAGATCGGCTCAAACTCAAAACAATGTTGGCAACATAAACGTTAATGTGGTATGCAAGATTGTTGTTACATTTGCCAAAATGTTTTAACATTAATTGACGTTTGAATTTATCAGACCTAACTGATGTTACTTCAAAAGACTTTCAATATACCAGTTAAATTGTGTGGATTAATTGTATGCTTCCTTACTGACACTTTATTTACAGTAATATGCACAGTCATTTTAAACTTACTAATCCTTTTGTGTCCAACAGTCTTGGGAACACTGACAAAACTGTAGCTGAAGTTTCAGTCTTGTGGATCAGTCTCTGTCGATACTCAAATGTCTCTCGCATCTTCTGGAATATAGTCTCCTGATCGTTGGTATGGGTCATCAAAGAAATAGCCTGTTTACACTGCTCATCCTCAAGAGATGTTCGTGGTTTATACTCCTGATGAGTGTCGGACCACCTCCTGTCACCACTGCTGATCTAGAAGAACTAGATGATTAGAGAGGGCAAAGCTTTGTCTTTCTTTGTATAGTCTTCAGCCTCCAAGCCAGGAAGCCTGATCCACTCTGTGCATCATAGAAATGCTCCTAAGTAGAACAAAACACAACAATGCAATTCTACTTGACACACAGGTTGCAGAGTTGTGATGAAGGAACAAACCTGCATTTAACGAAAGAAATGCACCAGTTCACCAATGCTGACGGGAGTTGCTCTCTAAAGAGAATGCGAAAGGTGGCTAATTTGTAGTCAAATACTAATTAATTTTTTTTAAAGAAAAACTTATATGGCTGCAAATTTTAGACAATTTTAACTGATGGATTTGAGGCATTTATTTAGTTTATTATTTATGCCGTTTATTCCCCATGCCATTTAAGTTATATTTAGATATTTTATTAAGTTAAATCTGTATTTAGAGTTGTAAACCTAAATAAACACTAGGGTTGTGCTGATAGACAATAGTATCGTGTATCGACGATAGTCAGAGATATCAACGATAGCAGATGTCTGTCAATAGTCAAGACAATATTAGGCTTTTTCTCCTATTAATGTATAAAACTATTATTATTATTATTATGTGGCCTATTATTATTGGGCTATCAAATTGCCCTGCTATTTCACCTGTTTAAATCAGTTTAATTTAACTTTACTGCAAAAATATGAACTTACCTGAAAATACTTGTATCTTTAATGTGTTCGTATATGTCCAATATTTAGTGTTAAACTGTTGGTCTTTAAAATAAGTCTACTTTTAATATTCACCTTGCCTGATTTTTAGACTGATAACTTCCGTGCCGATGCAGCAAACTTTTCACAGTAGGACGCGCGGTCCTAAAAGCGATGTATGACTGCTGCCTGTATCTGAATATATGAACTAGCTGTTTTAAATATTTTTATATTTAACAGGTTAGTTTTTCAGTATATTATTTCGGTTATTGGTACTTCCAGGCTATCTTGATAATATCGTGTATCGGCGATCTCACAGGCTGGCGATATGAAAAATGACCATATCGCCCAACACTATTGTCCATTTGCAGTGGGATTTATGAAAACGCATCTTAATACCAGGTGTAAATAGGGGCTCAGTTGAGTTAAACAAATTGATAAAAATACGTTGTTGATGGTGAACTAGGAGTGTTGAAATCATTCAGACTTTTGCACCAGTAGTTGAAACGGATTCATTTCTGATAAAATAACCCAAATCATTTTGATTATAACATATTGTTCACCTATGGTATTTTTGTTACAGTTGTGGTGTGGACTCGTTTTAGAATTGGAATGATTATAAAAATGTTAAGCTATAGTTAGCATTCTTGGTGTGAATGGGCTTTTACCACATAAATGCCCTTTCAATGCACAACTAATAAAATAAAGCGTTTTAGGATACACACTAAAAAAATTTGATGGTGACAACCAGGAGGTTTTATGTGCTATGATGTAATAACCAGCATTTAGCTACCCCAGAAAGTATCAGACAACTTACATAGCCTTTCTTAGACAGTGGATCTTTCAGGTGGGAACAAGCTGATGATACCATGGGCATATTTTTCCTTGGTCAGTCGTTGTGGAATCCTCCTAATTTAAAATGTATCACAGAAACAATACAATGGTATTACACACTAAAACAATTAAAGAAAGTAAAAATGCAATGTAACATTAAGGAATAATATACCCCTCAGTTTCTGTCATGTGTGCCGCTAACATGTTCACCATTTGTCGTCTGGAACTATCACATATGCTCCCAGTTTCCTCATACTCCTTTAGGATTTCTACACCACCAGGTTTCTCAAGTAGAATCCTTTTAATAAGCTGAAAAGAAACATACATACATATATACAGGTGCTGGTCATATAATTAGAATATCATCAAAAAGTTGATTTATTTCACTAATTCCATTCAAAAAGTGAAACTTGTATAATGTATACATTCATTCCACACAGACTGATATATTTCAAGTGTTAATTTCTTTTCATTTTGATGATTATAACTGACAACTAATGAAAACCCCCAGTCTGTGTGGAATGAAAAAAAGTTAGGCGCACCAGTGCAAAAAGTTAGTCTAGAGCCCTGACATGTAGTCTCAACTGTACACATTCTCTCCAAAGAGAACTAACTCCTATTGAGCCACAAGTGTTTAAATCAAGGGTGCCCAACCCTGTTCCTGGACAGAGATGCAAACAGGTAAGGGGGAAAAAAAGTGAGAACAATGCGCGGATTGGGGGCATGCTCCACACGGAATTTCTTTTAAAGATATTTATTTACATGCTGTTTTGTGATTACTTTAAGATCATTTTTTATCACCTTTACCCCCGGTTTCACAGACAAGGCTTAAGCTAGTCCCAGACTAAAATGCATGTTTGAGCGGTCTCAACTGAAAATATCTTGCTCTGACATTATCTTAAAATATGTCAGTGTCATTGTTCTGTGTCAAGATGCACACCTTAATGTTTTCTTCTAAGGCATTTTTGCAAAAGTTGCTTAAATATCTTAAATTGAACTAAGGCCAAGTCCTGGCTTAAGCTAAGCCCCGTTTGTGAAACCGGGGCTTTATGTCCAAAACTTTTATTTTTCACCAAAAAAAAAAAATAATTGAAAGGTGAGGAGTTTGCATCTATGCTGGAGATCTACCTTCCTGCAGAGTTCAGCTCCAACCCTGATCAAACGGAACCGAACCAACTAATTAGGATCTGAAGGAGCACTTGATAATTACAGACAGGTGTGTTTGATCAGGGTTGGAACTGAACTCTGCAGGAAGGTAGATCTCCAGGACCAGGGTTGGGCACTGCTGGTTTAAATGGATAGATTCACCCAAAAATGAAAAACAGTTTGGAATAATTGGAGGGCGAGTAAATTGCAGAAATTTTGGGTGAACTACCCCTTTAATTAAGTCCTTATATTGTCCTCCATACATCAAAAACTAGAATGGGAATGATCATGGATGTAACTTTTATTTAAGCTGTTAACTCTTTCTACATAAATAAACCTCTCCTTCCTCACATCTCTGGCTGAAGCACCCTGTAACACCTCATTCTCCATACACGCTCTTTTAGATAAGGTATGCTCATCACTCTAACTATCCTCTCTACTCAACATGGACAATGTGTCCATGTGGCTTGATGAAGTTTTGGCAGACGATTCTATTGAAAGAGAAAAAGGAAAGATCCTCATAAATACTGACAAACAAAAGCACCACACTGCATTCTTTCTGTACTGATTAGCTATATGAACGGGTGATTCAAAATCTTAACATCTGGCAACCTCTAACATGAAATTGTGTTTGTTTGTTTTCTTTTACCATTCCAGCATCTATGCCTGTATTCATGGTGAGACCCATTTAATCCATACACAAGTCTGTCCCAATGATAATAGTAATGACAATGAAAAAAAAAACAGTGGGTCAATATTGCAGACAATTTTGCTTAAGAGAATCTGAAATCATGATCAGTAATGAAATACAATTGATCATGTAGCCCTTGTCCTATGAGATACGATGAGAAAACGTATGTCAGTTTGTTTTGTCAATTAAAATAAACTTTTTTTCCTCCTCTACAACCGGTGGTACAGCCTGTGGTGTCTCTGCTGCTGAGGTAAATCTCAAGCGTTCTCATAGTCCTCTCCGTCGCTGTTAAAAACATCCACATGCCGAGAATGAAGAACACTATTCCGTCTCCTTTCTTTGTTGAGAGTTTGTTTGTGGCGCGTTTACGATGATGTCACGGCAGTAGAGGCGGCGCAGCTATAACGACGCGTGAATAATCCCGCCCACTCTAAAGCGGTACTAAACTGCAGTGGAAACACAAACCGACCCGAACTGAGCCGTACCGTACCGTACCATGCAGTGTAAAAGCGCCATAAAACTCAACACAAAAACGAAAGCAAAAACAAAGACACATAGTAAGAATTCAATAAAATAAGTGGACAATTCAGTGGCATCATTTATTCATACCGCAATGCATGCTGGGAGTCATGGGTGAGTACCCAACATGCATTGCGGCATGAAGCTTTTGATTGTCACCACTGTTGAGATTCATATGCTGATTATTGATGTCTCTCTTTGAGTGTAATTAACATAGAAATGTAATATGTTTTAAACCTAAACTGCTATTAAATCCGTTTTTTCTGGTTGTCACTGACTGCTATTATACTGTAAGTCATGGGAAATTATATATAATTTATATATATTCAATACATAAAACAACACACTAACAATTAGATTCTGAATGAATCCATTATGCCAGACTGTAAATTAGTCTAGTAGATAATATTTGTGACATTTAGAGATAGTCGACATCATCTGACCAACCATAACTATTGTATCTTAAAGACACAATTATAGCATTCAATCAAACATTAATGTTCAAAAGTCAACACTGATCTCCACAATGGTAACGTCAAACGAAACAATAAAACATCACCATCTAAACTTTACAGTGGTAGGCAACATCTGTCCTGCATAATTTAGCTCCAACCCTAATCAAACACACCTGAACAAGCTAAGCAAGGTCTTCTGAATTACTAGGCCTAAAGGCAGGTGTAGTTTTTTTTCAGGGTTGGAGCTAAACTCTGCAGGACATCGGCACTCCAGGACCGACGTTGCCTACCCCTGATCTAAACCTGATCTGACGATGCAAACAAGTGGGCAGGATTTACTACAGCGTGTGCTGCTAACAAACCCATATTGTAGTATTTTGATTTTACATATTAACTAATGTTATGTCGTCAATGCAGCTGGTTTTGTTTTAATGATGACAAGATTATCTTTTTCATGGAGGTTACTGAACTTCTTGAACAATGTAGTCACACGGTGCACTCAACAGTACAAGCTGCAGATACACACAGTTTGTATGACGTTGTTGAAATGTTTGATTTTGTGATCCATGAGGATTGAGCTGCAAATGAAGAACAAAAGAGGTCAAAGGTCACCTCAGAGGTCACAGATCATCAAATATATTTCTTTAAAAAGTGTTATATCAGCACATGACAACAGAATAAATGAGAAATATAGGATATAACGTCAAACTGAATTATGTCTATTGAACATGAGAGTAAAAAAGTACATTGTTCTTCAAGCAATGACATCATTTCAAAAGGATTTTGTATAAAAGTGTTTTGTTATTCCTTAAAAAAATACAATTAAAAATAACTAAAACTAAATGGCCGAGTGTGTCATCTGCTGTGTTTCTGCTGTCAGTGTGTTGAAGTGTTGTTTCTGGAGTTTGTGTTCACTCGAGTGGAAGAGAGGTTTTTGTATGACCGCTTCATTTAAAAAAATATATATATATATATATATATATATGAAATGTCATAAAAATCCATAATCATAAACCAAGAATCATTTTACATTTACATTTATGCATTTAGCAGACGCTTTTATCCAAAGCGACTTACATTGCATTCAAGTTACAGTTTCTACATTTTATCAGTTCTTGCTTTCCCTGGGAATCAAACCCATGATCTTGGGTCACAGAGGTCACAGATCATCAAATATATTTCTTTAAAAAGTGTTATATCAGCACATGACAACTGAATAAATGAGAAATATAGGATATAACGTCAAACTGAATTATGTCTATTGAAAATGAGAGGACAAAACTTCATCTGGTTCTTCAAACAATGACATCTTTTCAAAAGCATTTTGGGCAAAAGTGTTTGTTATACCTTTAAATTTTTTTTTTACAAACAATAATAATAGTTAATAATTTATTTTATTATGTAAATAATTTTTCGTTGATATTTGCATATATTTTTGTTTGTATATGCTGTCAATCATAGTTCTTAGAACGGCAGGTCACACTTCCAAAAAAATCGGAAATCAGAATCGTCCAAGAAAATTGCAATCGGTGCATCTCTATAATCCAACAATAACAAATAACAACAATAATGCGCTTACCTTCGTGTCGCTCTAATTTCACACAGAACTAGAGGAAGTCTTTTGTTAAGTTTATATTGAATATAATACCGAACTTTGCTCAGTCAAAACTAAGCAGCAGCTTTCAAGGATCTGGGCCGTTTAACAGATAAAAGAAAGGATCGTATATACAAACCCGATTCCAAAAAAGTTGGGACACTGTAAAAATTGTGAATAAAAAAGGAATGCAATAATTTACAAATCTCATAAACTTATATTTCATTCACAATAGAATATAGATAACATATCAAATGTTGAAAGTGAGACATTTTGAAATGTCATGCCAAATATTGGCTCATTTTGGATTTCATGAGAGCTACACATTCCAAAAAAGTTGGGACAGGTAGCAATAAGAGGCCGGAAAAGTTAAATGTACATATAAGGAACAGCTGGAGGACCAATTTGCAACTTATTAGGTCAATTGGCAACATGATTGGGTATAAAAAGAGCCTCAGAGTGGCAGTGTCTCTCAGAAGTCAAGATGGGAAGAGGATCACCAATTCCCCCAATGCTGCGCGAAAAATAGTGGAGCAATATCAGAAAGGAGTTTCTCAGAGAAAAATTGCAAAGAGTTTGAAGTTATCATCATCTACGGTGCATAATATCATCCAAAGATTCAGAGAATCTGAAACAATCTCTGTGCGTAAGGGTCAAGGCCGGAAAACCATACTGGATGCCCGTGATCTTCGGCCCTTAGACGGCACTGCATCACATACAGGAATGCTACTGTAATGGAAATCACAACATGGGCTCAGGAATACTTCCAGAAAACATTGTCGGTGAACACAATCCATCAGGCCATTCGCCGCTTGCCGGCTAAAACTCTATAGGTCAAAAAGAAGCCATATCTAAACATGATCCAGAAGCGCAGGCGTTTTCTCTGGGCCAAGGCTCATTTAAAATGGACTGTGGCAAAGTGGAAAACTGTTCTGTGGTCAGGCGAATCAAAATTTGAAGTTCTTTTTGGAAAACTGGGACGCCATGTCATCCGTACTAAAGAGGACAAGGACATCCCAAGTTGTTATCGGCGCCAGTTCAGAAGCCTGCATCTCTGATGGTATGGGGTTGCATGAGTGCGTGTGGCATGGGCAGCTTACACATCTGGAAAGGCACCATCAATGCTGAAAGGTATATCCAAGTTCTAGAACAACATATGCTCCCATCCAGACGTTTTCAGGGAAGACCTTGCATTTTCCAACATGACAATGCCAGACCACATACTGCATCAATTACAATCATGGCTGCATAGAAGAAGGATCCGGTACTGAAATGGCCAACCTGCAGTCCAGATCTTTCACCCATAGAAAACGCGCATCATAAAGAGGAAGATGCGACAAAGAAGACCTAAGACAGTTGAGCAACTAGAAGCCTGTATTAGCAACTCGTCACATATTGAAGCTTGGTCAGGGTCCCTTTGGCCATATTTTAACTTGCAGGGATTCCACAGACTTCTGCCTGAGCCCGCGGCGTTGACATTTGACGCGGCAGGAAAGCAGATGCAGTGTGTACAGGCTCTAAACTACGATAAATAGGAATAAAAAGAAAAAGGCGACAATAAATTAGTTATGGCAGGGCGAGTCGATTGTCTCATATTTCACGGATTTTGTTATTTTAAAAATCCACCTTGCCTGCTATCAAAGTGCCGCTCTGTGAAACAGCGTCAGCGGTGACTTTAACAACGCCCAGCGAGCAACAGCAGTAAGTGTTTTCCGAGGTAATGCTGGTATTTTGATAAACTTATTTAATGTGCTGTGATTATGTTTTGTTAATCAGGGATTAATCAGCGCAATGCGATGCAATCATCCTATTATTTATTTATCTATTTATTTATTTATGTCTTTGTTTGTTTATTGATTGATTGATTGTTTATTTATTTATTAATTAGTTTATGTATTTATTAATAACTCAATCGATCAGTGGTGCTGACGTCATTGTAAGGCGCGATCCCAACGTCCACTGCGATTTCCACTTGGTAAGTAGAACAGTTAATTAATACAGACGGGAACAATCCTTAAATTCACGGAACAAAACTGTTTAATCAGGTCAAGAATTTGTGTTTAGAACCTTTAGAATTGCAAGGTAGCAGTTTCGTGATGCAGTATTATAAAAATATAACGTGCTGCTGTACCAAATGTGTAGTAGGCTAACGTTAGCTAAGTTGTTAGCTAATTAAATGTTTTATTTTTCACATATAATCATGCAGGACAATATCATAGGAGATTGTATGATTTGTAATTATGATGTGTGTTCAGTTACCAATATTATAGTAAGTTAGCTCGATCACAACACTTTAGCAATTTATAAATGTTCAGATGACGAACAGTGTTGCAAGATTGGTGTTTTCCAGTAATTGATCAAAATCCACACAAAATTATATAGTAAACACACAAATCTTACCAATAATGAACTATACAAATTAATTCATAACTACAACAATATTTTGGCTCATCATATGGTATAACAAAGCAAATTAAGTGTTCTCAAAGAAGACTATGTTAAAACCATTTTCCATGTCTGTCATTTGCCTTAAAGAAATAAACAGAAATATCATAATGCCACCTGTCCAAGCCCATTTTATTCCACGTAGTACAACTCAAAACTGCCCAATCTGCCAACACTGATGAAGAAAATACTGATAAAATTTAAGGAGTTCAATATTTTTTTCTCTCTCTTATCAGGTCCTTCAAATTTGCCAGCCTCAAACATTCTCCTTTATTTGAACCTCCACACACACACACACACACACACACACACACACACACACACACACACATATCAAAGGCACTTTTAAGAGCCACGTCCGTCTTGTTAACCTGTACTTATCTCTCTGTAGCTCACTGTCTCTTTCTCTCTCTCTCTCTCTCTCTCTCTCTCTCTCTCTCTCTCTCTCTCTCTCTCTCTCTCTGTTCACATCTCTAGTTGTCGTATCTGTCCTTTGTTGTGAGTCTTTCTGTCTGTCTGTGTTTCTGCCCATCACCATGAGTGATTCAGAACTCCAAGAACATTTTATGATGCTGGATAACCTGGTTGATCATCAAGAACTCAATGATGAACTCCAAAGTCTTGATGACTTGCTTGGTGAGCTGCAGGAAGAGGAGGAAGCAGCACCAGTAAAGACACCTGAACCAAGGGTGCATTGGAGAAAGAGAGACATTGATGGAAACATTGTCTATGCAAGGCCAAGATCAAGCAGGAATCAGTCAAATAAGTGTCAGTATAGTTTTCATTCAAGATCTATTGAATATCTACATTGATTAGGCACTTATGAATGTACCAAACAAGGAATATGTCAGGGAAACAATCAAACCAGAACCACTCATTTGATTTTTGACATGAAAATAAATTGATTACATACAGTATTTGTGTAAAGCAGTATAAACCACACTAAAATATTGGTCTTGGTAAGGC